>JAJPUD010003148.1:249918-268556 GCA_023553655.1 Myrmecobius fasciatus | reverse complement strand
AATACCTAACACGGTTTTAATAATCACAATGTTCAAATAGTCTGGTGAATGAAATACTCTCCTAGAAATGAAACAGGTCTTTCTCTTCATAGTTCAAATGTTCCCTTTCTATCTATAGACGCAGTGTTTGGCAGTGCTGAAATTGTGGAAAACCACAGAAAAGAACGGCTTGGACTCGCCTGTCTCTCTGAAATGAGCCTGCCCTTTCTCTATCCCTTTTTGTAACTCCACCGTCTATCACATATTCAGTCTGCCTATACTTGGCACCTCCCCATTCTCTTATGCTTATTGTCTGGGTCCCAAAGAGAGAAGTAGAAGCATGGGGTCCCTAGAAAGGCGAGACTATCAGGGAATTGTCTGGGAGCTTCACATCCACCTTTTACACCTCCTCCTATGTGGCCTCCTCCTCCCTGGAGCTTTCCCCACTCTCAGCACTCCATCGCCTGAGGCAGGGGTCGTTCACTGATGGTTTCCTGCCATCATTACTGGTATCACCATCATAGCCTAGGCTATGTGCAGGGTCCTGTGTGAAGCCCAGGAGATAAGAAAGCCTAAGTTACAGAAAGCCCTAGCCCTCCAAGGGCTTAGTTGGGAAAACAGAACACATTATTCATGTTAACAGTGATGAGGATGATGCCTTAGGCTAAGTACCAAGTGGTACAGAAAAGGAGAGGCAGTGATCACCAAAGAGGTGAGGCAGTTGGACGAGGTGGGTCTAGAGGCACATTTTGAAGGATCTATAGGATTTAGAAATGCAGAGATGGGGAATGGGGCAGGAAAAGCACAACATTGAGAAGAAAGGGGCACAGACATGTACATAACATGTTTCAGAGAGCGGTGAACAGACAGGCTGGTTTGGTTGAAACCAGTTGTTAGGGAAGCAGTTGGAAAAAAGGTTGGGGAAGCAGGTAGAAATCAGATCATGGTGGATTTTGAATGTTAAATAAGTTAAGGAGTTTACATTTTGTCTTACAATGAGAAGTCACTGGAGGTTTCTGAATGATGGCATATTTATTTGTGGAAAAAGTATGTTTTTTTTTAAATCACATAAGATAAATTGATTAGAAAAAAATCAGAAGCAGGGAGGTGAGCTGGGAGGTTATTGCAAGAGAAGGAATGATGTGGTAAGAGATTGAACAAGGTTAGTGGCAGCAGGAAAGGAAGAGATGAATGAAAGAGACTTTAAAAAGAAAGTAAGAACAGGACTTAGTAACTGCCCGTAGGTGATGAGAGTCAAGGATGACTCCAGTGTTAAAAATTGGAGCCTGAGTGACTGAAAGAATGATAGTATTGGGACAAACGGCTTGAGGCAATCATTAAATTTAGCTTTTAGATTCACTGAGTTCTAGAAGTGACAGGAATCAGGAAGAAACAGCATGGTACAGAGGTAAAAATATACTACATTACAAGTCAGAAGACCATGATTCATAATCCTGTCTTTCAAGATCTTCTGTATACTTATCTGACCTCTTGGACAAAATGTCACTTTTCTGGCCTCTTTCCTCATCTGTAAAACAAGAAAATTGAACTAGAAGAGTTCTAAGGTCCCTTCCACTTCTGAATCCATGATTGTATAATCTAAATAGAGATGTTTAGCAGACAACATGATTGATTTGAGCACAAGAAATGTCAGAGCTGGAGACTTACATGTGGGAATTACCTGCACAGAAGTGCTAGTGAAAACCATGGCAATGAATGGGATCTCTCAGGAAAAGCATGCCTTGGGGTACATCACATTTAGGAGAAGTGGAAGTGGAAGAAATCAGCACAGGAGACAGAGAAGGAGCAGTCTATAAGGTACAAAGACCAGGAGCATGTAGTGATTCCCCCAGCCTACCCTTTAAAATAACTCTTAGGTTTATTTTGTATATATGTGGCTTATGTTTATATGTATACACATATCCTCTCCTAAGAAAATGCAGGCTCCTTGAGAGCGGGCTCTATCTCATTTTTTTTCTCTGTATCCCCAGCACCCAGCACAGCCTGACTCATAATGGACACTGAATAAATGCTTTTTGATTAAATGATGGTATCTTGAAAGCTGAGGGAATAGAGATATCCAAGGAGAGGAAATTGCTAATAGAGATTAATATTACAGATAAGTTAAAAAAAATGAGAACTGAGAAAAGGTCACTAAATTCAGTAATTAAGAAGCTATTAGAGACTTTGGAGAAAATACTTTCTTAGATTAATGGGAAAAGAAACTAGGTTGTATTGGGTATTTAAGAAACAAAAGAATTAAATTCAGGGAAGTCAGATCACAGAATCATTAAGAACTAGATTATTATATAGATATTAGATTTAGTTGAATTTCCTTACTTTACAGATGAGGAGTAGAGAGCCAAAGATCTAAAGTGATCTCTCCAAGGTCACACTGCTGAGAGTCTGAGTGTCCACACTTTGAGACCAATGTTCTTTTCACTTTGTCACTTTTGAATGTTTCTGAAAGAGAGAACATGTCTGGAAGGCAAGAAAATGTGAAGGGAAACTTTAAGGAATGGGGAGGTCTGAGCATATTTGTAAGTAGGATGGATAGAGAGGAACAGACTATGAAGAAAAAGAGATTGAAAGAGATGATGGAAAGAAAGGGATAATGACTAAAGTCTCAGAAGGGGAAGTAAAATATAAAAGGACAGGTAGAATTGATGTAAAAAATGGGTGAAGTATCACAGATATTTTGAAATAGAGAAGTTAACAGTGAAAAATTATGGTAAACCTGGATTACGTTCAGTAAATTAAGACACAAGAGGCAAATTACTAAAACAAAGCTTCAGAGAAGGTACAGATCATTTTGTAGGTAGATAAAGTACATTCATAGAATTCATAACTCCTATAGATTTGCAGATTACATTTTGGTTAAAGACAAGGAGTAGGATTATAGGATAGAAGGGAAAACTAGGAACTTGAGTAGAAATGGGTTAAAATAACTGCTATAGAGAACATAGTCAGGATTCGGATAACACCTAATATGTGGTAGATGCTAAATTAGGACAAAAATGAAAAAAGATTGCCTTCAAGGAGCTTCCTTTCTAGGGAAGACAATAAGAAACAGAAAGAACTGTCAGGTTGCAATGAAGACCTAAAGTATGAAAGAGAGAAACTGTGTAGACCCTGTCAGAATGGTTTCATATTTTTTCCTCCAGCAAATCAGAAATGCCCTCATTTAAAGTCTGCAAACACAAGGGATCACCCAACGATGAGAATGGTAAGCCAGAAAAAAGTCAGAAGGAGAGGCATTATTGGGGCATCCTGGGATGGATGACTTGAGTCCAAACTAGAAAGAAAACAAAGTCAGAAGGGAGTTGGGGGTTGTGGAAATAGGGAAAGAAGTAAAAGGAAAAGAAGTGAAGCGGCGATCAGATTTAGAAGGTAGCAGGAATAGCAATATCGGGGAAAGCAACAAAAGTGCTGATGAGGGATGGTTTTGCCAAGAGAGTGCGAAGTAGATGGAGTGCTTCATCCTTTGATTCCTTCGTCAACGCCTCAAAGAAAGACAGTCTTCAATCAATATCTTCTGTGCTCCTTTCACCTCCCCAACTAAATAAGAGGCGCATTGGAGAGCTCCTCTGACACCTTTCTATTTCCTGTTTCCCTATACGTAGTTCAGTCCTGGAGGCACCCAGGGGCTCCTCAATGAATACTGGTTGAGTCACAAAACTAAAGATGGGCTGTATGGTGACGGTGGCGTGGAATTATGAAATCACACAAAGTCAGAGCTGGAAGGTACTTGAAGGGTCCACATGGTCCAACCCCCTAATTTTAAAAATGAGGAAACGGGCTCCCCGGACATTGACTGACTTGCCCAAGGTCACACCCCCAAATTTAGGGGCAAGGCAAGGCTGGAACTCAAGGATCCCGACTGAGTGCCAGGTTGCTGGCCCCCTTCCCTGCCAGGCAGGAGGGGAGTTCTGGATGGGAAGGCCATGGGGAGAGTGAGGGTAAGAGACCAGGGGGAGCAAGCTCCTAAAACCTGCAGGATCAAAAAAGACGACCCCTACCCTCCACTTCTCTGGCTTTTCTAGCCTAGGGCGGGGGGAGGGGAGGAGGGCGTTCTTCATGAATGGAAGGGAAAAGAACAACATCAATTTCAGGGTGACATCACCTGGGTTTTCGAAAAGCACAAGAAGGGAAAAGTTTCTATTTCACTCGGAGTACTTTCCTGGGAGAAGGGCAAATACTCTGGTCGAAAAGAAACTACATCTCCCAGAAGCCTCTGGGATTCCAGGGCTGGACAAAATTTTAATCGACATTAATAATAACCAATCGGAAGGTCAAGAGGCGGTACTTCTTATTTCTATTACCCTCTTCCCCTGAGGTTTTGTTTTAAAAAAGATATCTGGAGACCTTGTTTATATCAGGGGTACAGAAGATAGTTTCCCTTAAAAGGGTGATTCCTGCCTGACCTCTAACCGGTTGCGCCCCGCCTCCTCATCCCTTCCTATCCCTCAGTAAATCTCTCCTCCGACGGCCCATTCACCTCCGGCTTCCTCCACTTTAGTGCCGCCCTCTCCCTTACGTGATTGGCGAAGACTGGATTGATCCCAATGGTGATTGGTAAGGTTCTGTGTCACTCTGGATGGAAGTGTGCCAGGTGCGTGCGACGAGGGCCGCCTTCCCGGGACGGTGATTGGACTCATCTGCGGAGTGAAGGGGCCTGGGGTTGGCTGGCGCGTTTTGGCAGCTGAGGAGCGGGGTGGAGGAGGAGGAGGAGCAAACTGAGCTTTGAGGTCAAAGCGTCCCGAGTTTATTACCTAGTTGAGGGAAGGGGGCGGGGCTGTGGGGCGGGGCGGGCGCTGGAGATTGGCACGTGATAGGGGATGGCGTGGGAGAGGAAAGAAAAGGGAGTTGGAGAGGAGCGCAGGCTTCAGGGGCGAAGGGCGCGTGCGTGGAGGAGGGCTTGAGTGGATCAGCTGCCTGGGGAACGGGGTGGGGCCGGAGAAGCCATGAGTCCGGCGTTGGGCTGCGACTTTGTAGGTAGAATTTAGATACAGCGGAAGGGCTTGGGGACGGCCACCCTGGGTTAGGGGGACAATATCCACATTGGTAAATTGCATGCAAGAGGCGTCCTCGGCAAGTGTCGGGAGCCGCTGGTTCTTTCCCCTTGTCTGTCTGACAGAGTTCTGGCTCGAAGGCAGTGGGTAGTGGATAGACTTCTGACTTGGAGGGTGCACATGTGTGTATATCTGTATATTTTCTTAGAAATCACGTGTGTGCACATATATACGGGTATATAGATAGATTTCTGACTCGAAGCCATATGTGTGTGCATATATATATATGTGTGTCTATAAATAAGCTTCTGACTTGGAAGTCACGTGTGTTTGTATGCATACATATGTGTGGGGGTGTGGCTAGACTGGGAAGGCACACGTGTGTATGCATATGTATAATTTCTTACTTGGAAATCACGTGTGTGCATATATATACCTATAGAGAGATAGATTTCCTGCTTGGAGGGTGCACGTGCATGATATGTATGGTTTTCTTGGAAATCACGTGTACATAGACGTGCATGTAGATTTCTGACTTGTCATGTGTAGATATGCATACATATATGTATATGCGTGTGCATAGAGTTCTGACTCGGAAGGCTATGTATGTATACATGCATATATGTGTATATAGATTTGTGACTTGCATATAAATGTGTGTACATATACATATAAACTATATATGTATGTATATAGAGACAAATTTCAGACTTAAAAGGCATGTGCATATGTGTGTATGCATGTGTATATAGATTTCTGACTTAGAAAGTATATATGTATATGTGTGTGCATGTGTGTATACATGTATGTGTATAGAGAGAGATTTCTGGCTTGGAAGGGGGGTGTGTGTGTGTATAAACACAGAGCTCGGGCTTTTTTCTCTGTTGGAGTGGTCCTAACTCCTCTGTTGCTTCATCCTAGATAAGCTCTGGAAAAACCTTGGGAAAATGTCAGCCAGAGAGGTGAAGAAAGAGCCCCAGGGGGTGGGGATGCAGCTCTCTAGCCCCATCGCTTCCCTCGGAAGCCTAGGCAAGACTCGCTGCCCAATGTGCATGGAGCTTTTTAAAGTCCCCAGGATCTTGCCATGCTTGCACACATTTTGCACGACCTGCCTAGAAAAGTTGGAGCCCTTCTCTGTACTGGCGTTGCGACCATCAGACCTAGAAACGACCCCGGAGGGTCCAAGGCCCTGGGATAAGCAGCCCCAGCAGCAGGAGTCACAACTGAGCATCCTCTGTCCAGTCTGTGATACGGAGGTTGACCTGCCTCCTGGAGGAGTGAAGGCCTTAACTATGGACCACCTGGCTGTACATGAGGTGCTGCAACAAAATCTACAAGAGGACACGCCAGGTGTGGTGTGTGATCTGTGCAGTGACAGGGAAGTGGATAATCGTTGCCTCACCTGCAAGGTGAATCTGTGCCAGTTCTGCAGTCAGGCTCATAGGTAAAGAAGGGGTTGTCCCATTTATCCTGGGGCTAGGGTACAGAGTCCTGGCGTGGCAATTCAATATGGAGAGGAAAACTTTCTAAGTTGAAGTAGACACTCATCTGAGTGATAACTGAACTAGGAGGAGCCTCGATTCAGTTCAGTGATCATTAAATGCCAATTGCAAGGAAGACACTGTACTAGACAAAACAACAAACAAAAAATCCCTGTCAACATTTGTCTTTTTGTAGATTGAGAAAACTGAAATTGTAGAGCAAAAAATGACTTGACTAAGATCACACAGATAGTAAGTAGGAGACCTGCTTCTAACTTTCCAGTATGTTCAGATGACAGCCGAGAGGGCTTTTCAGCATTTATATTAACCGAAGGATCAGTCATTGGGATGCTTGGTTTGACTCTTCCCGTGGCCACATTTGCAGTCGGACGACCCTGTGAGGTGGGCCGGTATGTGCTGGCCCCAGACCCTGTCTTGTTTTGGGATGTCTTAGGATTTGGTGGGCAAACCAATTCCTAGATTTCTGTGTCCCTGTTGGGGTTTTCTTGGCAGGAATAGTGGTTTTGCTTTTTCCTACTCCAGCTCGTTTTGCAGATGAGGAGACTGAGGCAAACGGGTGATTTGGCCACAGTCATCCATCTAATAAGTGTCTGAGGCCAGAGTTGAAGTCAGGTCTTCCTGGGTACTATCTCACTGTGGCCCACAGTTGCTTGTCTATGATATTCTTCCTAGGAGAGTCATCAGAGGAATAGTTTCAGCTTAGCTTTTAATCTGCAGTTGTGAAATGATCCCTTAGACAGTTGACAGCAGGTCCCTCCTGGGTAACTCTTCCCACAGTCCCCCTTCTAGCAAGTTATGTTACTTCAGATAGATTCCTAGATGCTGAACAAACTTTATGGGTTTTTTTGTTTGTTTTTAATTTAGGATTGGTTACTGATCTGGACTTTTTTCTGATACTAAAAATGACAAATGGGGAACCTAAAAGAAGGCAGCTTGTGTTAAAAGTGCCATTGACTATTTGGTGCACTTCTAGTATTCTTTGGGTGTCCATTATAAGTGTGTGTAAGTAGTAGAGCTCTCTGAGTTAGGAGCAACTAGAAATCAGAAATGACTGTGGACTGATTTGGGGGATAACTGCTACATGGAGAAAATGCTTTTCCAGAGTCTTTTACTTGAACTTTACCCGGACTTTTTCAGCACAAGCTACTCCATAATTCAGTTCCCTTGAAGGGTCATTGCTGAGTCACTGAACAGATTTTCTAGCACCTAATGAAGAATGTCACTTGAGAGTTCCTCTCCTGTTTGCCAAAGGGCAAACCGTTCTGCAGGCTTTTGTTTCACTTTGTTCAGACATAAGGAGAAGGGTAAAAAAAAGCCCTTTACAGTTTACTATCACCCTTTGGGATTTCCCACTTCTTGTGCCTTGAGGTGGCTTTTTTGTTGTTGTTGTTGTTGTTGTTAGCTTCTCAGAGATTTGGGGTCAGGTCCAGAACTGAATTGCCTAGATTTTAGCATTCTGAGATGACCCTGGACCAAATTTAGAACTTGTGTCTAGGCTGTGCTATAGAGTCTTTACTGGTTGTCAATAATTTTTACAGTTTTTGATCAATAGTAGTTGCAAATAGACAAATTTAAGCATAACTCCTAATCAGAGTTATCCAAGAATGGAATGGGCCATTTTAGAAGATAATGGGTTCTCTTTACAAAAGATTTTCAAATAAAGGCTGGATGACTAATTGTCAGCTATATTGTAGAAAGGACTTCTGATCAAGTATTGATTAGACTAGATAGCTTCTGAGGTCCCTTTCCGCTTTGAGATTCCATGGTTATCATTTCTGTGGCACATTGTTTGTTCATTTAGTAAACTACCTTGCATTCTTTTTTTTTTTTTTTACTTGCTATTCCTACACATTTACCTCTGATCACGTCAGTTAGTACAGTGATTTCATTTTTTCACAGAATCAGAAACATCAAGTACTTTGATCTAAAAAATTGGCAGAAGTGAGCTTAGGACCTCTAGCCCCCTACATTTCATGGCCACCACTCATTTTGCTCAGTCATAATCTTCATTTAATCTTGTCTGTGTCTGTTTAACCTAGGCGGCAAAAAAAAACTTCTACCCATTCTGTCATGCCTATGAAGGACCTGAAAGGATATAGCCAGATTGGGAAGCAAATTATGTGTAACGTCCACCCCGCTGAGAAGCTGAACCTGTTCTGCGAGCAGTGTGACCAGCCAGTGTGCGGGGTCTGTGTGCTAGGTGAACATCGCGGGCACACCTATGACTTGATCGGCAACATTATCCACAAGCATGGGAACTCCATGCGGGAGCTCCTCCACAGCACCCAGCCCCATGTGGGCTCCTTGGAGAGAGCTCTGGCCCAGATCGAGGGAGTAGGAAGTGCCCTCCGTTGCCGCATGGATGCCTTATCTGCTGACATCTGGGAGTTTTGTGATGGCTACATCGCTGCTATCAGAGAACACCGTGATCAGTTGCTGAAACAATTGGAAGACCTCCGGATCCAGAAAGAGAATTCTCTGCACCTTCGGAAGCTCCAGGTGGAGCAGCTGCTAGCAGATCTGCGGACAGGAGTGGAGTTCACAGAACACTTGCTGAGTAATGGCTCCGACCTGGAAATTCTCATCACCAAGGAGGTCGTAGTGAACCGGCTGAAGAAGCTCAAGAAAGCCGACTACGGCATTGGCCCTGGAGTAGATGATGGCATATGCTTCTCCCCACAGGAGAAGGCGGGCCAGTATGGTGGCTATGAAGTTTTTGGAGCCATTCTCACCAAAGGAGTTGATCCTGCCCAGTGCATTCTCCAGGGGGAAGGTAAGGAGAGCATTTCTTGTCCGTCTCTAGATGGCTTTGGGGATGGACTCTTCATAGGCCATAGTTTATGGTCCAGCACTCTCCTTGAGAGCATTTCTCTTCTGGTCAGTTTACTGAGACAGAGGGATACCATTTGAGAAACTAGACACCTCCATCCTTCTTATCTAGTTACCATGGGAATCAGAGGGAGACATTTTATAGACCTCTCATGAGGTTTAAGTTTTTTCCCAGAGAAAAGTAGCAATTGCCCAGCAACTCAAAGCCCCTGTCTAATTTCTCTAAAGTGAATAGGTATGGGAGGAAGAGGTGACAGCAGTGACTCAGCAGTCACACCTTGCCTTATAGTTCCTCATGAAATACATTAGAGCAGGCTCCCAAAGGGAGACAAGGAAAGAAAGGGTCTCTATGCGCACCAGCCAGGTCAGCATGTTGCTGTCTTTTGAAAAGGGCGATTAGAGAAATTCCTTTTGGAATAGCACTCCTTTTTTCCCATGTTCTGTCCTAGGGTCCAGTCTGGGTTCTTAGACTTAGAGAATATTGGAGCTAGAAGGAGGCTTGTCAAGTTATAGATGAGGAAGTTGAAACCCAAGATCACAGCTAGTTAGGGGCAGAATGGGAAACAAAATCCAGTCTAGATTAAAAGCTTCTATTTTACAACTAAGTCGGGTCCCTGAGCCATCCTTTTTTAGTGAAATCTCTTCTGTAGGATATTAGAAACATTTGGGGCTGCCCCAAAGCCTGTGCTTGCCATCACACTGTAGGGTAGCACAGTCAGCTTCTATCTAGAAAGCAGGTTAGCAGTAAGCAGTAAGAGGGTCCCCTGGGGAGGCTGATTCAGGCCAGATTCCTCCAGGATTTTCTCTAATGACCCAGAATCCCAGGCAGGAGAGGGTAGGAGCCAGAGAACTGTGCTCTTGTGTGGAGTCTAAAGAAGGACTCTGACTACTGAAGCTTCCTTGTATTACATGGGATGGCCAGCTCCTTCAGAGGACTAAAACTTGTAGAAGCATTCCTTCCTGTTCATCGATCTGCCCTTCATGTCTGTGATTTAGATATAATTCAGATGCTAACTACATCCTCCTCCTTCTTTTTCTATTCAGTAAGAATTTTGATTCTATATTCACTTTGTTTTTCCCCTGGTGTAAATCTCTCTATCCCAGACAAGACCCTAAATGAGGATAATAATGATTAAAGGTAAGGAGTCAGACGTCAGCAACTGAACAGTGTTTTAGAAATAGAAACCTTGGGGGGTGGTAACACTTGTAGAAAGAAAAAATATCAATGGGCTAGAAAGGAGCCTTTTCTTAATTCTTTTGTTCCCATTATACTTTAGCCCTTACTGAAGGGGTGTGCTGGCCATTTGATTTTTCTGGGCTTCAGTTTTTTCCTCTCTTATAATGCTACACTAAGTGAACTTTAGGTGATCTCTTGTAAAAGGCTCTCCTATTTTACTGATGATTCCATAAAAGGACAGCAAAGACCAAATCCAAATGCTGTGTGCTCCGATTCTTTGGCACTCTGCAGAGATTGCCTTGAGATTGGATATGTCCTTTTGGATTGGAATTGGAGCTGACTCAGGAAGGTTGTCCTGAAGATCCATTTTCTGACTCTGAATGCGGCTCTGGTTCAAGATTCCTCTGGGGTTGCTATGTGGCCAGCCTTTCTAGAGAATGACTGGAGAGTTTCATTGTGGGAATCTCTGGTTCAGTGTTGGGGGTGGATTTCCAGGGCACATGGCCTGGCTGCAGCCAAGTGACTTGCAGTTTGGGGGCATTGCTTGCTGTGGCAGTCACTCAGGGGGCAAGGTAGAACAGGCTGAGAAGGGAGGTTGAAGCAAAGGCAAATTTTTTTTTTCTTCTAAAAGCCTGTGGAGTAAATTGATGTTGAATGTGAGTACTTTCAGTCCTTTTAATTTGTTCTTTTGCAGAAATGATTTACTTAATGCTTTCTTCTTCAGACATCCACAGAGCTTGGGAAAGGCAGAAAGTCACTTTTACTCTGCTCTGCAGAGATATATTGGGGGAGTCCACGGGCAGAGGAGGAGAGCACATCCGAGTGAGCGTCATCCATAAAAACAAGAAGGACTGGTTAGTATCCAACAGCTAAGTCTCATGGGTAACACACACCTAGAACTGAACACTTCGGACTTCCAGCATTAGGGTATCTAGGTGCCTTCTCCACGGTGCTTTGAGAAGTCTATTTAAGAGCAATGATTCCCATTGGTTACACCTTTCCCTTTCAGGGGAATGCTGTCTGGGTAGGGGTGAGAGCTGGAGATCATCCTTTATCTATTACAGTTGATGGTTCTTGTGAGCAGAAGCTTTTTGCTTCCCTGGGGCCCTCTCTGAGATCCAAATGTCCCTAAACTTAAATTTTTTTTTTAAGTCTGTGGTGGACTAATGAGCAGTGACTTCCTCAGAACCCTGTCTTTGCTTTGCTCCATGATAATATTCAGAGTATATGTGTTTGGTGCCAGGAGAGGGAAAGACAAACAGAAAGAAAATTCTAACAGAAAGAAGAGGATAAAATTATCTGGGATTAGAATCATAGAAACCATTCTGGAGATGAAAGGGATCTCAGAAATAATTGGCACCCCTTCCCTTGTTTTGAGGAAGGTCATATCATGAAGCAACGCTGTAATTTGGAGTACTGCTGTATATTGGAGAGTACTTGCCATGGATCCATTGGGCCTAGGTTCAACTCCTGCCATGATCCAGTGTGACCTAGGCAAGTCATTCACCTCCTGGACTTCATTTACTCTGCTGTATAATTAGGGAGGCTTTAGAGAGGAATGCCTCCAAGGCTGGCCAGTCCAGTCCCCTCTCTTTTACAGATGAGAAAATTGAGAAACAGGGAGAATAATGTGTATAAGGTCATTGAGTTTCTGGGAGTTAGAGGGGAAACTTGAACCCAGGTCCAGGATCTGCCATATCATGCCATATGGTGCAGATCCCTTGTGACCCCAAGACGTTTTTATCTGACCCAGGCCTAGAGGGGTATAAAATAGATATACAAATCAGACCTTTACTGATAAATCATCATTCAGTTAAGAGACCCCATATGGAGTGTAGCGTGTGACCGCTGAGACTTCTTGTAGCTCTGGTTTGTGGCACTTGTTCAGGGGAAGAAGTGGTAAGCTCCGGTGAGCATCCTAGGTTCCCTGACAAGGAAGGCTTCAGCGGTGATGCCCTTGGCCTTTGGAGACCCCTAAGTGTCACTGGTCCTTAGAACGGATGCTCAGACATATGTGAACGAGTCTTTCTTGAACTCTTGTCCCCATCTAGTGTGCTTAAGACCATGGTTCAGGATAACAACAATGGAACTTACGCGATTTCCTTTATCCCCGAGGACCCCGGCCCCTACATTGTGTGCGTCTGTGTCAGAGAGCAGCACGTCCAGGTGAGTGAGGTGGCTGTTGGTGATTAGTGGTCCTGATCCCCATCACCACCACAGGCCCTCCCCCGGAGGAGGGTCCTCCTCCCCTCAGAGACCCGGCCCATCCTCCCTCCAAGGAGGTGCCTGAAGCAGGATGTCCCAGGATGAGCTGGTGCTGAATAAAGGGTGTATGTGGGGACAGGCGGCTGCTCGTAACAGGTTCATGTGCTCACCTGTCTCTTCAGTTAGTTCTTTCTCAGTCAGAATATGGTGCATCAGAATGCCCACAAAGGCAGAAAACAGGCTGCTTCACTCAGACTAGCCTATTAGAGAAACGTCTCTGTCCCCTTCCCAACCTTGAGGCCTTCCAACCTTACTGTGCCCACCCCACTCTGTCCTCCTAGTATTTCTGTGGCTCCTTCTTTCTTTTTGGGAACAGAGATGCTCTGTAACGGACCCAAGATGTTGGAAAGGGAAGTTGTTCTGCCCGTGACATCATAGGTCTGAAGCGGTAGGAGGCAGTCTGCACAGGTGATTGGGGTCCTGTATTTCCTCCTGGGCGTTTGGCAGTGTTGGGCAGGGAGCACAGAGGGACACTCGCAGTTTGGAATAGGTGGGAGTAGCTCACGCAGAAACGAAACTCACTGATAACCATTGCCCAAGTGGAGAGCCTGCCCTCAATCCATTTCTGTTTGCCTTCCTCCCCCCGTGCTTTTCTGCCTCCCATGGATGAAGGTGGGGATTGGAAAGGCCAGGAGGGGAGAGGCAGTGAGCCGGAGGGCTCAGACACGGCTGTAGGAGCTCCAGGGCACTCAGGGCCTGCTGGGTCATGGCACTCTGTTGTAGTAGGGGATTCCCAGCATGGGACAGACATATGCACTTGCACAAATAGGCCCACTTAAGCAGGTGGTGTTGGATCCACTAGTGAACATGGAAGCATGCATGTTTCCACACTGGGATACACCAGAATGGCAGATTTAGAGCTGGAAGGAAACCTGAGAGCAGGAGACAGTGATGAGGATGACCGCGTGGAAAAGCCCAAAAGATGTGGGAGCATTAAAAATAAATTATTCGTATTTTGTCATTTTTAGTTCTGACTGTGACCCCAATTAGAGTTTTCTTGGCAAAGATACTAGAGCAGTTTGCCATTCCTTCTCCAGCTCGTTTTACAGATAAGGAAACTGAGGCAAGCAAGGTTAGTGACTTGCCCAGAGTTACCCAGATCTATTTGTTGTGCTACTTAATGATTAGGAATTAATCTTTTAATCAGGAGTTATTTTATTAGCACATATAGGCTAGTGGGAGAGGTGTTCGAGAGAGCTGTGACTCCCAGGGAGCATTTCTGGAGTTCAACTGCCTGCCCCAGAGCTTTACAGTCACTTCAGAGTGCACGGGGGTCTGCAGGGACAAGGGGAACAAAGTCTTGCCCCTTTGCAGGAGCACAAGCCGGCTCAGAGGCCCGTGTTTGGTGGGACAGACCTACCTCCTGCCTAGCTTGGGGACAGGCCTATCCTGCTGCTTCCTCCACCCCGCCTGGATTACTAAGGGCTGAAAGGACATTTGCTCATGGGGCCTGTGCCCTGCTCTGGTCCTTATGGTTTTGTAGGGCTCGCCGTACACGATGACTGTGAGGAGGCGACGCCCACATCCGGGGGTCTTCCACTGCTGCTCGTTCTGTTCCAGTGGAGGCAAGAAGAGTGCCCGCTGTGCCTGTGGGGGGACCATGGCAGGTGAGAGGCCACGTGGGGCAGGACCTGGGCCCACCCGTGGAGAACATCCCTCCTCTCCTGACCTTGGGGTGGACCCTTCAGGGCCGAGCCATGTCACAGTAAATCACAAATGTCTCATAAAATGTGGAAGAAATACCAGTTAGAGCCTTGGAGTTCTGCCCTTAGAAGAGAGGCGTGTGGGGAAAAGTGTGAGGGATTTCTTTGGCACCAGGCAGACCAGGGAGGAGCCGGCAGAAGGCCCACTTCCCTCCCACGGTCTCCCCACTTTTGCTCCTGTTACTCCCTTTTCACCCATGTTCCCTTCAGCTTGGTACAAGGGCAAAGGGGCTGGTTCTGCCTCTGATGTTTGCTCTCTTGCGATCTTGGACAAATCGCTCTTCTTGTATCTCAAGATTCTTCTGAAAAACGAGAGCTAGACCAGACAGTCCCGAAGTCCTCCTCTCCCCAGTGCCTTTTCTAGCTGCTTTGCACTCCTGGCTGGGTGCTGATTAAACAATATGATTGAAATAAGAGTTCATGTAACTAATGTGGGGCAGCTAGGTGCCCCAGGGCTTGACCTGGAGTCAGGAGGACCCGAGTTCAAATCCAGCCTCAGACACTTAGCAGCTGTGTGAGCTTGAGAAAGTCACTTAGTCTGCCTCCCCCAAACTATCTAATTTATCTAACAGCTTTGTTCTGGCTAATAAGATTGATTATTGACAGATACTAACCTGTGAAGATCACATGTCAGTGTTGATTAAGCACCCTGCTAAGTGCTTCAGCTAGTGATTGGCTGTAAATAATCAATTTAATACCATGCCATGGTCAGAGCTACCTCTATTAAGAGTTGTTTTCTAGGATTTTCCTTCTAAAAGCTGATGCTTGGTCCCCCTCCACTATACCTAGGCTGATCAGTTAACAAGAAGCTTTCATTAAGGGGCAGCTAGGTGCCTCAGTGGGTAGAACACCAGCCCTGAAGTCAGGAGGACCTGAGTTCAAATCCGACCTCAGACACTTAATATGTCCTACCTGTGTGACTGTGAGTCACTTAACCCCAATTGCCTCAGTCAAAAAAAAAAAAAAAAAAAAAAAAAGGAAGAAGCAGTAGCTTTCATTAAGCATCACTTTGGGCAAGGTCCAATGCTAAGGTGCTAGAAATAGAGAAAATGAAACAGTCTTTGACCTCAAGGCTCCCACAGGCTGGCAGGGAAAAACAAACGCAGAAGTGGATACAAAATACGGACAGGGTGCCTGCTTTACCAGCCTCATTCCCATTGTTATTGTTAAGAGCTCAGGCTAATTCTTGGTCTCTTGTTTGTGTTGGGCAGGGGGATACCAAGGTTGCGGACATGGACACAAAGGTCATCCAGGCTGCCGTCACTGGTCGTGTTGTGGTGGGACAGAGGAGAAGTCGGAATGCTCCTGGAAAGTGGAAGATGAGGCGAATTCCCACAGGAGCGTGGTCCGGACTGTGGCGCTCTGAGCTTTCCGATGATGGAAAGGCCAAGTCTGCAGGAATGTCAGTTACTGGGAAGTCCCTGGGCCTTGGGGCCAAACTGGGCCAAGCTGCTGATTAATTCTGAAGAAACCCCTAAAATAAATGCCCCTTATCTTACCATCAAGATCAGTGCCCCTGCATGTTACTGAGGTGATGGCTGGGCTGCTCTGCACCCAGCTCAGCACTAGGTGCTCTCTGTGTCACAGGGCCAGAGATCCCACAGGGCGTCCCTGATACAAGGGAAAGACCACACACATCCTTGGCTGAACCTGTCATTGACTGTACTGACTAAAAACCAAGGTGGTGGAACAATAGCATGATCTTCATCTACAAAGGGGCTAGGCTACTAGAAAATAATCTTGGGGGGGGGGGGAAGGAGGATATTTTTTGATCTAAAATAGAACTTTCCTTTCAATAGCTTCTACTTTCAGACTGCTAGAGTTGTTCAGTCATTTATGTCCAGTTCTTTATGACCCTATTTAGGGTTTTCTTGGCAAAGGTACTGCAGTGCTTTGCCATTTCCTACTCTAGCTCATTTTTACAGACAAGGAAACTGAGGGAGAACAGGGCTAAGTGATTTTTCCAGGGTCACACAGCTAATAAATGTCAAAGGGGAGTTTTCCTGATTTCAGGCTTGGCACTCTATCTATTGTACCATCTAGCTGCTTCTACTGGCTAAAAGTCAAGGTTTGTTTCTTCTTGGTGGTAGTAAATCAACAGCGTTATCTTAACCTACAAGGATGTTTTGCTACTACATAATTATGAAAAAAAAATTTATAATCTAAATAGTTTTCCTTTCCATAGCTAGATATCTTAGGCTACCAGGCTTAGAGATAGGCACATTTCTACATTAAACCCACAAGATCTGATTTTGGTTAATACAAACTATAAGCTTAAATAGTTAACAATTTCATGTTCTTATGGTACAGTTTTCTACTTTGCGATGGAAAGAAAAATGGTTATACTTTAGCATTAAGGCAGTTTTGTACATTATCTCGGATGCCTTTTGGATCACACAGACAGACAAAAAAAAACACCCCTAGAAATCAGTTAATCTAGGCTTTTCTGGAACTTTTCTCCTATTGGGTTGTTTAAAGGATAACCATGAAGAATCATAGTAAGATTTTAGGAGCTCGTACACAAAAATGCAAAACTAATGATTACTGTTTTCTGGATATTACACAAACCAAAAATTTATCACATACCCAATAAAGAGAAAAGGGGTCAAATGCAGATTATAACAAAGACAATACAATACATGGCTACAGGGTTGTCCGTTCTGTTGGCTCATTTCTGCCCTCATACGGTAGCTGGAATGAAGAAACCTAAGTGTTTTTGTTTTTTTTTTTATTACGTTAATTGAATACAGCGTGAATGTTTCCTATTTTTACTCTATTAATAAGCATTTATAATCCAAGCATCCTTTCCTTCTCCCTTGAGACACATCACACCATAACTACAGTCTGTTGGTAGGAAGAAGATGGGAAGGGGTTAAGGACTATGAACATATCTCTAAAAACTGTCATTTTATAACCCAGGGGAGCTAATAGCTTTTGTTTGTTTGCACAATGTCCTTGTCTTCCCTACCAAAGAGGGAAAAAAATCTCTTTAGAAACATCAAAAACAACTGAGGCACCACCTCTCACCATCAAACTGACTAAAATGTCAGAAAAGGAAAATGATCAATGCTGGAGAGGGGATATAATAAAAATGAGACATTAAGGTATTGGTGGAATCGTAAACTGGTCCAACCATTCTGGAGAATATGGAACTATGCCCAAAGGGTTATATGTTTATCCTTTGACCCAGCAAAACCACAATTAGGTCTGTATCCCAAAGGGATCAAAGAAAAAGGACCCAAAGTACAGAAGTCTTTATAGAAACGTTTTTCATGGTATAAAAGAATTGGAAACTCGGGGGGGGGGAGGGGGAAGGATTTGCCTGTTGGAGTTCAGCTCCACTGAATATCGAGAGTGTGAATGAATCCCCAAAGCCAAGTGGAAGATAGGCTTTGCAATCTCCAGAGTGCCAGTGCTTATATAGTTTATATGGAAACACTTAACCTTTTAGGCTAGTGTTACAATATAGCTACCTTCAGTTGACAGGGTTAATGGACAATCCATACTTTGACATTTCAGTATCCACCTTAACTATCAAAACCAAGGTACTTAAGAGTTAAAATGCCTTGCTTCTGTTGCCTGCATTCTCCATCAAGACTATCCTAATTTTACCAAATATGTCTTTACAATTATTAATACCTGGACTGAACTCTAGCTGTTCACGGACTTATTCAATACTGGCCCTCTACAGGTGCCCATCTATTGAGGAATGACAACTGAAGAACTTTATGAACATGATGGTTGTGCTGTAAAATGATGAAGGGAAGATTTATATCAACTGATGCAAAGTAAAGGGAGCAGAACCACAACAATCTACAGAGTAACAGCAACACTGCAGAGATAATCAGCTGGGAAAGACAGGAACTCTGACCAATGCAGTGATTTAGCAAATCCAAATGAAAACATGATGTAAAAGGATATCCACTCCCAGGGAGAAAATTGATGGATTCAGAGTGCAGATTCAGATGGAATTTTTTCTTTTTCTTTTCCTGCTTTTATCCTTTCAGAATATGGCTAATGTGGAAATGCTTTGCATGACACACATACTCTATGTATATGCATACATGCATACATGTGTGCATTCTATTTCTTGCTTATTCAATGGATGAGGGAGGGGTTGGAGAAAAGGAGAGAATTTGGACAATGAAAATATAAAATTTTTAAAAAATAA
>JAJPUD010003148.1:239843-249908 GCA_023553655.1 Myrmecobius fasciatus | reverse complement strand
AAGAGTTCTACTTAAGAAGAACCTTTCTTGTTCTCTGTAGGTACAAATTATCATGAGAAAAAAAAAATTTTTTTTTTAAAAGACTCCAAACAAACAACTACCAGCACTTCACAGAGTTTATTATAATGTCAATACCAATAAAAACCCCAAATTACTGAGGTAACAACAGGATGATTTAGCTGGGAAGTTGCCTGGTAGACTTTCTCTGAGAGGTTCCTGCCAGGAAGGAAAGAAGATCTATGGGACAAACTTCACTGTTAGGGAAATGCCAAAAGAGAGTGGGTCCCCCGAGATCAACACAGTCCCATTATAACCAATGGTTTCCTGAGGATTGGGCTAAGTGCTCTATATAACACGATGCACATTCTGTGAAGGCTGTTAGAAACCATAACCTTCCAACCCTACAGCTCCTTTTTTCTAAGCATAGAAAGCCCCTTTGTGTTTCTAACATCCTTTTCCTCCCCAGGATGTTCATACTGATTTACAAACAAATGCTCCATCCTCAGTTTTTCTGAGAGCATAATTGTCCCTTTCTGAGGCTATAGGAGTGAGATGAAAAACTGGCTGACTGAGCAAGGAAGGGGCAGAAACAGCACCGACATGCCTAACTTGTCTCCCCCCATGAGGCCACAGGAAGGAAGAAATGATGAAGGGGAAGGTTTTAGGAAAACCTAAGAAGACTTATATGAAGTGATGGAAAGTGAAGTGAAAAGAACCAGAAGAGTAATATACATGGTAACAGCAAGACTGTGAACAATGAGCTATGAAAGACTTAAGCCATTTTGACCAATACAACGATCCCCCACAACTCCAAAGGAATCATCATGTAAACTATGATCCACTTCAGAGAAGAACTGATGGATTCGGTACAGATACCCAAACAAAGCAACATAACAAGGAGCATCTGAGTATTCCCCACCTATGTTGTTCAGGTTTGTCTTGAATAGAAAAATTAAACTCCAAATAGGATTTTGAGGTCAGCAAGGGTGAGGTTAGTGAAGGATTCCCCAGATCCAGACAGAACCTGTGTGGCTAAATCCTTCTTCTTGGATTGCAGGTATGAGATCTTCTCTTCGACTGTGTCCTCACAAACAAACCTAAAAAACCCAAAACATAACATCATTTTCCTCAGGCTGCATGGAGGAAAAAATAAATAAGCCACCAAAGGAAAAAAAAAATCCCAAACCTTTATATAATTTGAAACTTGTGCACTAATCTTTTCATGGAAATCTCTGAGGGATCAGCCTAGAAGACTGATAAATTTTAGATTAAATTCAAGTCATTCTTGAAAAATATGACTCCAAATCCCTTTCTGTTTTCCTTGGAGACCAACGTAGTAGAGGACGACTGAGTGAGCAAAAGCCCACCTGTAAAGTGTAGAAAGTCTAGCTTTTACATATCTTGTTTTATTCTGACAGTTCAGAATGCCACAAGGCATAATGGGTTTAGCTGGGCACACTGTACCTAGCAACAAGGCCTGAGACAAAAATCACCTCTACCAGAATCAAAAAAAGCTAAGGACATGCTTTGCAATTCAGGAGAAGTGCCAAAGAACTTTCTATTAACTCTCTTATCAAAATCAGGCTTGCATCAATAATCCAGACAATTAGATAGCTGTTTCTTTTTGCGGCACAAAATAAGTAGTCTAAAGTTTTCCTAAATTCATTTCCATTTCATTACTGATTATGAGCCCCAGAAATGGTAAAGCAACCTGCAATACAATATAGATGAATTAAACAACTTTAAATATTAACAATGTGCAAAATAATGTTTTGAGAAGGATAAAAATGTATGATCCCTGACAATTGGGTCAATAGCTGGAGGGGAGCTCAGAGTTCAAGTCCAATCTATATATGCTCAGGAATGCCTTCTACAGTATGCCCAACAATTCGTTGCCCAGCTTTCACTCTCAAATCTTCCATGAAGTTAGCAGGTAACCCATTACCTCCTGAGGTAGAGCATTTTGGAAAGATTTTTTGCAGTAGAAAGATTAAAGTAGTCTTTTAGGATAGGTAAGATTTCAGAAACAGCTAAAATATTTAATGAATATAAAGTCAGCTTGCTGATGAGTCAAGAAAACGTGTCCACACCTTTCCCCTGACAAATAATAGCTGTGTGATCTTGACAAATTATATAACCTGTCTAAACTCCCCACAAAATTCTCAGGGCCATAAATTACAAAATAATAAAATAACCTACACTGAGAAAGGGAGTTTACTCTACTAATTAATTCACTGATGCAAAGATTTTTCCCCCAACCTAAAATATGAAAAGGTCCAAAAGATGGAAAAAGAGTACTAGTGGAGAGAACGCAAAGCAATCAACATGCTGATGGAATAATATGAGTAATTAGTAGTTCAATATGGTAGGGACAGAGACCATGAAAGGGTTTATAGAATGGGAGAAGGCTGGAAATGTAGTTTGATACCAGCTTGTGGAATGTTCTAATTCTAGAATAAGGAATTTGGGGGTGTGTGGTAGTAGTAGTAGTAGTAGTATCATACTACTACTACTACTACTACTACTACTACTACTACTACTACTACTACTACTACTACTACTACTACTACTACTACTACTACTACTACTACTACTACAAAGTAGTAGTAGTAGTAGTAGTAGTAGTATGATATAGGGGGAAAAATAACATGTAAGGATCTGAATCTGTATTTTACCTGTTAACTCACAATCTCTCATTATTAAAATGAGGGGGGGAATCTTTGAATTAATAAACAAGGAAGTAAGTTTTAAAAAACAAAATAAACCATTAGTTTTGATTTTAAAAAAAAAAACCAAATTACTAGTATCCAAAAAAATGAATAAGGAAAATTAACAACAAATGAAAAAATAAAGGATATTATTAGAAATTATTTTGCCCAAATATATAACTAAATAAAATGGATGAATATTTATAAAAATGTAATACTCCCAGATGAATGGAATAGGAAACAGAGAATTTAAACAACTCAATCTCAAAGAAACAACTCCCAAAGGAAAAAAAAAGAACCAATTCTATCAAATATTTAAAGAACAATTACTTCCAATATTATATAAACTTTTTACAAAAACAGAAAAATAAGAAAATCTAACAAATTCCTTTTAAACTACAAATATGATCTTGAAACCTAAACTGGAAGTCAAAAAAGGAAAAAAAAAAAAACTAGAGTAATATTCTTAACAAACCCTGATACAAGCATTTGAAGTAAAATGTTAACAAAGAGACTAAAAGTATTACAAAACTTAAAAACTATGAAAACAGCTTGTATTGAAATAAATAAATTGAAATAAATAAAATAGCTTAGAATTAGTTTAGTATTAGGAAAACAATAAACATAAGTGATCACATAAATAATAAGAACAAAGATTATATGATAACATCAAAAGATGAAGAAAAAGTTTTTTCCTTTACATGATAAATAGTATGTATATGGAAAATGAAGAGACAGTATTAAATGAAAGGGGAATTAATGAGAGTTCTAATCAGTAGACAATTTCAATTACATTAAATAGTATTTGCACAAAAAAGAAAACAACCCAGTGCTTCTAAGATGAAAAGGGAAATAGTTAAGCGGTTATTAAAAAAAATGTAAATAAACCTTTGCAATAAATTTCTCTAGTAAAAGTATGATTTCCAGCACACACACACACGTATGTGTGTGAAGACTGATTGTAAGATTTCGGGCCATTTTCCAATTGATAAATGGTCATAGCATATGAATAAGCAGTTTTGGGAGTAGGAAATCCAAGCTATCAGTAGCCCTATATAAAAAGTACTCCAAATGATTATAGAAATGAAAATTAAAAGAACTCTCAGTTACAACTTCACATCCATAATACTGGCAAAGTTAACAAAAAAGGAAAGTGACAGATTCTGGAGAGACTTTAAGTTCACAATGATGCATTATTGTGAATTGGTCCAGCCATTCTGGAAAGCAATTTGGGAACTGTGCCCAAAAAGTTAATAAACTGCAATACACTCTGACCTAACAATACAACTACTCAGCCTATTCACTAAAGAGTTCAAAGAAGAGGAAAAGGTCTTATATACACACAAAAATATTTATAGCAGTTCTTTTTTGTGGTGGCCAAATAGTTGTACACATACATACATCATTTCAAATCAATAAACCATACCCTATCTGGAGAAGGCAAAAAATTTTAGAAGGACTTTTGAGTCCTGAAAGGTCATTTCTCACCTGTGTATGACCACATCTTTTTTCTGTCCAACTCGGTAAATTCGGTCACAAGCTTGCTCCTCAAGTGCTGGATTCCTGCCAAAGATGAGAGAAAAAAGTAAAGATTTCAGCAACTTGAACTCTACTTACTTTTTTTTTTTTAAATTTATTTATTTTTTTTAAATTTTATTTTATTTGCATAACATATGTGTGGGTAATTCTTCAACAATAACCCTTACATAGCTTTCCGTTACAAGTTTTTTCCCCCCCAACTTCCCCACCCCTTCTCTAGATGGCAGGATATCCACTACATGTTAATTATGTTAAAATATTGGCAAATCGAATATATGTATACATATTTCCAAACTTGTCATTGTTGTGCAAGAAAAATCTTATCTACACAAACGATATATCAGATAAAGGAAACACAATGTAAGCAAACATCAATCAAGGAGTATGAGAATGTTATGTTGTGGTCCACATTTCGCATCCCTCTCTCTGGGTGTATATGGCTTTCTTCAGTGAACAATTGGAGGTGGTTTGAAACATATCATTGTTGAAGAGAGCCATGTCCATCAGAATTAATTGTCATATAGTACTGTTGTTGCCGTGTATAATGATCTCCTGGTTCTGCTCATTTCACTCAGCATCAGTTCATGTAAGTCTCTCCAGGCCTCTCTGAAATCATCTTGCTGGTCATTTCTTACAGAACAATAATATTCCATAATATTCATATACCATAATTTATTCAGCCATTCTCCAATTGAAGGGCATCTATTCAATTTCCAGTTTCTAGCCACTACAAAAAGGGCTGCCACAAACATTCTTGCACATGTGGGGCCTTTTCCTTTCTTTATGATTTCTTTGGGATATAAACCCAATAGAAATGCTGCTGGGTCAAAGGGTATGCACAGTTTGATAACTTTTTGGAACTCTACTTACTTACATAATGCTTAAAACTTGCTTTTCAGTATCTCTGTAATACTGTGCAATCGTCTGTCCTTCACATTTTTGGAGAGAGATGTCTTTCCTCCTTAATTATTCTTTGCCTTGTCTTTATTTGAGAACTTTTGCTATTGAGGCAAGGGTGAGATCAGATCTATTTCCAAAGAGTCAATCTTTCTTGCTGTTCAAAAATATCTATTTTCAACCCTAGTCTCTTAAAATCCTCTCAACATTTCAGTGTCTCTTTGAAACCTTTGAGAATCATCTTCTGTTTCAGGAACTGCCATATATTTCCTATTCAGTCTTCCCTCATAAAGACCTGTGTGGGACCAACCACAAGAAAATCTGAACCTAATTTTCCAGAATTCAGCCCAGTATAGTAGCTCTAACTGTACCACTTCTAAGTTGGTGAAGACTGAAGCACTGCAAGAATCCCTAGGAGTACTGCATTATGGAAATTTCTAATTGGAGCAAGAGTCAAGAAAACAAAGGATAATTATTAAAAATTTTCACAGTACTTAATTCATATTTATATGCCAACAGTGTAACTGTGTGTCTTTTCCCTGTCAAATCCAACACAAACAATAATATAGAGTTGGCATGTTAAATACACTTCCTTTATATGTCATTAAAAAGTTCATGCTTTTTTTTGAGTAACTTTTTTTTTTTTTAATTCGCCCAAGCTGAAATGTTCTTGGATCCCAGAAAATGTATTTGGAAGTGGCACATGGTGTTACAGCTGAAACTGACAGATGTTTGCTCTCAGCTGGCAGAAATGGCCTTGCTTCAGTTACCATAGCAACAGATGTGAGCTTTAGCAATCAAGTAGAAGACTAAGTCATCATTTGAAAGCTTATTCAAGATTTCTGGGAACCCTCTCCTCACTCTACCCCCCAAAAACACATTATGCTTAGATCGATTGTAACAACACATAAGCAAAATGCATCCATGTAGACAGCACAGGCACTTCTAGAAAATAAAGGGAAAACTCAATAAATAAAGCAGATCCCTGCCTCCCATCTGTTCTACATATGGAAAGAAAGCAGTGGGTACCAGTGCATATCCAGAAGAAAAAGGTGGTTCCCTCCAATGAGGTTCAATCCAACGCCTCCAGCCAAGAGAGAGATCAGCATCACCTTCAAAAGGAAGCACATGTTACTAATTCTGAAAGACCATCATGATCATCCCATGGGCTGCTGCCAGATTTCCTCCTCTCACCAATGATTGCATGATTCCATGGGGATCGCAAGATCTTCTCTCCATCACTTTTTCTGAATAAAAACTCCATTTTTACCTGTTCCCACCAGTCACACATCAAATGTAAAGTGAGTGTCAGTGACACACATAGTGCGATGCTGAAGTACAATTTCCTCTCAGCTTGAGAGTCAGGTACAAAGCTGGAGCTCTGATACACAGTTCAGACTACCTGCTTCCCCAACTTGTCTGTTCCTAACAGCTCAGGAAGACAGAGAACTCCAGGAAGAGCAAAGTCGTTACAAAAAGAACCATGTTGATGAACTCACAGGAGGACATAATCCTGTGTTCAGAATTTGGATATTTTGCTAGAATCCAAAAATTCATGCTCTACAGGGGAAGTAGGCTGGAGTCCAAATTTCAACCTGTGTGTATTTGCCATAAAAGAGTCAGCAGTTTTGGATGCAATTATAGATTTTCTTTAATAGTAACTAAACTGGAATAGATTTCAGAGACTGGCAATCCTATTGTTAGTAATCAATTAGCTCTTAGAATTCTTGGCATCAAAGAATCATGAAAAAAAAAAAAAGGGATCTATAAAGCCAAATGGCTTCTGTAAAAGAACTCATTCCTTTTGGCAAGGCTGAAGGCTGTGATAGCCTCATATTGTCACTTTTCACTTACACCTTTGTAGACAGTCAGTATCAAATTGACCAATCTGTGCCTTGGCGAGAGAAATTACAGACTGCTGATCTTTAATAAGAGACTTCATTTAGCATTTTTTGTGATCCATTTCCTACCTGAGGCTCTCTGCAGCTTCTGTTGAAGGCTTCTACCAGGTCCATCCTTTGCTTGGGATTGACAGAGCCATCAATGACAGCATAAGTCAGGCCACGTCGCTGAAGATGCAGAGCCACAATTTTCAGCATGCAGGTCCACTGAGACACAATGACACTAAAAGATAGTAAAGGGAAAAAAACGCAATAAGCTCTCACTCAGTCTGTAGGTCTCAATATCCCTGTCAGGCACGACATCAAGTCCCCAGGTGGAAGAATGAGTTTCTACCTAAGTGTCATCTTCAAATCCCTATAAATCCAATACAGAGGAAAGATTACTGGCTCTAAAGTCAAAAGATGTGGGTTCAGATCTCACCTCTGTTATAATCAGTTAACGAGCAATTAAATATTTAATGGTTACTGTTGTTTTTCTATCAGTCCAGCTCCTTGTGACTCCATTTGGTTTTCTTGACAAAGGTACAGCAGCGCTTCGCCATTTCCTGCTCCAGCTTATCTGACAGATGAGGAAACTAAGGCAAATGGGGTGAGGTGATTTGCCCAGGATCACACAGTTAGGAAGTGTCTGAGGCCAGATTTGAACTCAGAGAGATGAGCTCTCCTGCCTCTGGGCCTGTGCCCTCAGCTGCCCATTAAGCACTTAGTAGGTGCCATGACCTGAACAAGCCACTCAAGCTCCCTGGGCCTCCGTTTCCTCACCTCCAAGATGAGGGCATAGGAGTGCGTGGCCTGGGGCTGCTGCCTCTCCCTTGTGACCTCAGTCCCATCCATGGAGAGCTTTCCCCCGCTGTTCCTTCCCTTCTTCAGTGCTCCCCTTGCTGGAGGCGACTTTGCTGCTGCCCACAGGCACGCTGAAGCCCTCCACATCCTTAGAAGAACTTCCTTGGCCAGCGTCCTCTCGAGTTCTGCTCTTTCACCACCAATCTCTTGGAGCTGCTCACCATTGCCTCTGCCTCCTCTCCCCCTCATTCTCACCCCTCTCAGAGTTAGGGTTTCACCCCCACTCCTCCATGGAAACTCCTTTCTCCACAATCTCTTCCCTGCTAAGGCCCGTCCCTCTGGTCAGTGCTCAGCTTCGCTGACCACCCTGTAGTTTCTGACAGCTCTGTCCATTCCCCTGCCAGCTTTCTTGGCTCCTGTGACACTACCCAAGCATGGCGGACAGAATGTTGTTCTTGGGAATCACAAAGACCGAGTTTAAATGTCACCCCAGACGCTAATAGCTGTGTGACTCTGGGCAGGGTTATAGCGTTCTCTGCCTCAGCTGCTTCCTCTAAAATGGGGATAATAATAGCATCTCCTCCATTGGGTTGTTGTGGAGACCAATGATATGACCTATGAAAGAACTTTGGGATTCTTAAAGCACTAAAGAAATATTGGCCACCACCATCATCACTTCCTTTGACCACTCCTCCTTAGTCCCCTTTGCTGGATAATCCATGCCCATCAGGTAAGTGCTGGTGTGGACCTCAGGACTCTGACCTTGGCCCTCATTAATTATCTCCACTCCAAGGATGTGTGCATATACATCACACACACACACACACACACACACACACACACACACACACACACATATGTTTGGGGGAGAGAGAGAGAGAGAGAGAAAGACTACTAGCTGTCCCCTGCAGTAGCTCAGTGTTCCATCTGCCACATCCATGCAGTCACCCACAGCCTAAGCTGAGGTGGCCCATCCTCCCAGGAGCCTTTCCTGACCCAGCTCCCAACGTTCTCAAATTACCTTGGATCTAACTAGGAGTATCTCTGTAGTAGTGTGCTGGCCAGTAAGATGAAACCTCTTGGATGGAAGGAATGGTTTTGCTTTTGCCTTTGTATCCCCAGGGCACCTTATTTACAGTAAACTCTTTAAAACATGTCTGTTTACAGAAAGCTTTGTAAGGGTTAATGTTGAAGAATTACCCATACATATGTTTTGCAAATAAAAAATTAATTAATTAAGAACAAAACAAACCAAAAAAAAATTAAAAAAATGTCTGTTTAATCAAATTGTCACATCCTTAGGACTGGCCTCTGAGGTTTCACAAAATCTAGTCTTTAGAATCTGAGAGCTGAAATGGACCTCAGCAATCATCTAGTGCAAACCAAAAAGGAAAGAAATCCTCATTGTAACAGGCCTGATGAGGGAGACTCCATGCTGCCTCTAAGGAACACGACTACCACCTCCAGAGACAGCTAGTCCCACATGTGAACGACTCAGATTCTGCTGGCACAGGTTTACCCTTGCTCTGAATTGATGGCATAAAGGGCAAGGAATGAATTCTTTGAGTTGCTTATGCTAAATTCTGTCAAAATAAAATAAGAACCTCTAGCTAAATAGATATCTTTTTTGCTATTATTTATCCTTGGAATCCAGCTAGAGAATAAATCCATTATTCTGTCAGAGAAGAAAAACAAAAGAGATAATCAGGTCATCTCTCTGGCAGTTATTGACCTCAAATTGCTTTTTTACTTTTAGAAAGTTTCCTCCAGACACTTATTATTATAAGAGATTTCCTGGAGAGATTTCTCCTTCAGTCTGAACCACAAGAAAATTTCCATTCATAATGATGGATAGGTAATGGTTTACATCCGCTCTAATTACTGTACTCTTTCCGTTTTGGTGTGACTCAAGGTCCTTGGGGAAAAGTTTTTGATTATCACAGAAAATGAATTAAAAACAGCATCCAACTCTCCAGTTTAGTCATAACCAAGCGCAGGAAAGTGAGGTATTATTTACCTTTTTTGAAATTCTGAATTTTTCCGGATCAGCTCCAACTCTGCTAACAGACTTGAGATCTAGATAAGAAAGAGATTAATTTGCAAGTTTATGAAAAACCCATTCATTATTACTTGCATACATTAAAATTTATCTTTTAAAATTGTAAGAATCCACAGAGCTGGGATTATGTTCTATATACAACAGGGTTTTGCATAGTATCATGCACAGAAACCACACA
>JAJPUD010003148.1:173973-239833 GCA_023553655.1 Myrmecobius fasciatus | reverse complement strand
TGGCTGAAACAAGGAGAAATAGTCAAATAACTGCTTTAATTTGCACCCAAATTAAAACTTTCATTGTACCGTAAATGGAAATGAACTTTAAGTTCCAGTTTGATTAGGTCATGTTGTAATTCAACTACTGTCAAGTATTTTTCTTTTAATGATGCTCTTTTCCTTTACACAAGTCATTCCCAAAATGCCTACCTCAGAAAGCCTCTCTTTGTCAACACAGATTCATATATTTGTTGAATGACTAATTCATTACAAAAACTACCTTCCTCCACCTCCACTTTTCTCCTGTTGTTCCAACCCATCCAATGCCCATGACTGGATCAGTGGCCCTCCATTTAAGTTCCAGGGCATTCATTGGCTAGGTGGAAATTGAATCTTAAAACTGAAAAGATTAGGTTCATCCTGTTATGTAATAACAGTGGTTATTTTTAACAACAGATTTATATAGTGATTTAGGATCTCCTAAGTACTTTATATCATTATCACATTGGATTCTTACAATACTCTGAGGTAAATGCTACAGAGATTATTACCTTTTTTTATACATGAAAAAACCAAGGTCAATCCACTTTGTAGGGGTTGTTTGAAAAGCTAGGGAGACAGCCAAGTAGTGGTATCCAACAGGAAATTGGTGATGTGACACAAGTCAGAGGGAGGAAGACTAAGTATGTATGTATGTATGTATGTATGTATGTATGTATGTATGTATGGGAGGCTTCTGAATGAAGGTAATTAACTGAACCCATATATGTGTGTTATGTATGTATGTCCTCTGAATGGAGATAATTAACTGAACCCATAGGAGCAGAAGAGATGAACTGAGAGTGTGGAAAGTGAAAGAGCTGAGGGTCAGGACAAAGGCACAGCAATGTTTATCTGTGGGTGGGGGTGAAAGCCTAACTCTGAGAGGGGTGAGAATGAGGGGGAGAGGAGGCAGAGGCAATGGTGAGAGGCTCCAAGAGATTGGTGGTGAAAGAGCAGAACTCGAGAGGACGCTGGCCAAGGAAGGTCTTCTAAGGATGTGGAGGGCTTCAGCGTGCCTGTGGGCAGTAGCAAAGTCGCCTCCAGCAAGGGGAGCACTGAAGAAGGGAAGGAACAGTGGGGGAAAGCTCTCCATGGATGGGACTGAGGTCACAAGGGAGAGGCAGCAGCCCCAGGCCACGCACTCCTATGCCCTCATCTTGGAGGTGAGGAAACGGAGGCTCAGGGAGCTTGAGTGGCTTGTTTAGGTCATGGCACCTACTAAGTGCTTAATGGGCAGCTGAGGGCACAGGCCCAGAGGCAGGAGAGCTCATCTCTCTGAGTTCAAACCCAGCCTCAGGCACTTCCTAGCTGTGTGATCCTGGGCAAGTCACCTCACCCCGTTTGCCTTAGTTTCCTCATCTGTCAGATGAGCTGGAGCAGGAAATGGCAAAGCGCTGCTGTACCTTTGTCAAGAAAACCAAATGGAGTCACAAGGAGCTGGGTCAGGGAAAGCTCCCGGGAGGATGGGCCACCTCAGCTTAGGCTCTGGGTGACTGTATGGATGTAGCAGATGGAACACTGAGCTGCTGCAGGGGACTAGTCTCTCTCTCTCTCCCCATAGAGTGTGTGTGTGTGTGTGTGTGTGTGTGTGTGTGTGATGCACATGTATGTGTCCTTTGCATAGAGATAATTAATGATTTGTTAATGTGATAGAGAAGATCCCAGGAGAGTCCAGGTCAGAGAAGGATTCCCTATGGATCACATTATGCCAACCTCATCAAACCCCATAACTGAAAGTTTTCCATTATTATTGGAAAGGGTTTAGTCTGTCATCTACATATGGAAGACCAAGTGGATGAAGAATGTCTATTGCCCAGATTTCAATATGCATTTGGACAGACACTCTTTAGAGTTTGTCCTATAGGATGTACGATTTAGGACAGACATTAAAGATAGAGAAGTAGCTTGTTCCAAAGATAAATTAAAGGAGACTGCTGGACTGCTTTGGGTAAATTGTAAAGCTCCTTTACTGGCCCCATATTTTCAGTAGCAATATTTTGTCAGGGTTGCTGTATGGCAGTGAATTGTTCTCTTGGTTTTGCTCACTTTGCTACACAAAAATTCATACTAATTTCCCCAGGTTTCTCTTATTATTTCTTGCTGTGCAATAAATAATATCCCAATATCCTCATATACTATAATTTGTTCAGCCATTCTCCAACTGATGGTCATCCACTGATGGATTTACAATTCTTTGTGACAACAGAGTGCTATTATAGTTATTTTTTGTACAGATGGGAATTTTTTCTCTTTCTTTGATCTCTTTAGTGATGTTGCTGGGCGGGTATATATGACAGTTTAGTGATTTTGGGGGCAGAGTTCCCAAATCCTTTCCAGAATGGTCAGACAAATTCCCAGTTTTTTGCAAAAGTATTTAGCCCAGTTTTCTGGCTTGTCAAGATCTTTTTGGATCTTGTTAATTTTCTCTCCTAGCTTGGTGCTGTAAAAAATATCTGACAAGAATATCATTTATGCCCTTATATCCAAGTCACTCATAAAAACGTTAAATAACACAAGGTCAAGGGGATTTCCTTCCAAGGTGACATGAAATTATCAGCACTTATGCTGAATCTGGTCATTTAATCAATTCGATAGGGGATAGTTCTATATTACTTAGTGGACAGAATAAAACTATACTATCACCTATCCCAAATCTCCCATCTTTACCATAAGTTTAGCATGATACTTTATCAAATATTTTGCTAAAAACTACAATATTCCCTTGATTTACCAAAAAAGAAAATAAGGTCCGTTTGACATAACAAGTGTGACATGGCAGTGAAACAAGCTAATGAGATCCTGAGCTATACTGAGGAAAAGATGTGGGGAGGAGAAGAGGGGAGGAAGAGTTTCTTCCAGAATAAGGAAGTGCTGTACGCTGTTCTGGTCAGATCCCATCTGAGGCATTATAGCCAATTTGGGACAGCACAGCTTAGAAAGGACATTGTTAAGTTGGAGAGCATCCAAAGGGCCAAATCAGAATGTTGAAGATCCTCAAATTAATGCTGTGTAAGAACTGACTAAAGAGTCTGAGATTGTTTTACCTGGTAGAGAGAAGAAGGGGTGAGATAGAAGGGCACACCAACTGTCTTCCAGTATGTGAAAAGCTACCCTGTAAAATAATGATACCCGAGCAGCTAAGTGGCACAGTGGATAGAGCACCAGCCCTGAAGCCAGGAGGACCTGAGTTCAAATCTGGTCTCAGACACTTAACATTCCCTAGCTGTGTGACCCTGGGCAAGTCACTTAACCTCAATTGCCTCAGCAAAAAGCAAAAATAATAATAATAATAATGATACCCTAATATCCTTCTTATAGGTTTTGATATTTAATTTTAGTCAAGCAACAACCCTATGAACTACATAGGCAAATCACAAAATCTAAAATTAGATGGCACCTCCAAAACCAACTATTCTAATTCATTCTAATTCTGAAGAAACAATAATCCTCTAAACATCCAGCTTATATATGATGAAATCCTCAAGCAAGGAGGAATCTCCTTTCTCATTTTAAAGGCAGGGAAACAAGCTCAGAGTGGGTAAAGCAATAAACAATCATTTATTCTGTGCTTGGTAGGTGTCAGGCATTGTGCTAAACACTTGTCTTGTAAAGACCATCCAGCTAATAAATGACAGAGGCTGGACAATGGCCCAGCCCACCAGACCGTCGGTTTCTCCCACACCACAGCTCTCTGGCCAACTTTTAGAATGGCTGGCACAGGAAGGCTCTTGCTCCACGCAGCCCTACCCCCTCTATGCTTCTCTCAGCTCCTGAGGCACAATGGTATAGCAAATGAGCTAAGATCATTTAGAATTTTAACCACACAGCAGCACACGTCTCCTGTTGAAACAAAACCATTCCCTTGTTCTCTATAGGCAGCAACTCCCCTCCCAGGTGTTAGTGAAAACCCCAAAAGCTTCAAACTAGGAGGATAGTTGTGATAAAGAAGGAACTTAAGGGTAAGAATGGCACGTTTCAGACAAAAACCCCGAGAAGGGGATGTGCACTTAGGAGAGGGTGGAGGAGAAGGGCACACAAATATCATCCAGCTAACAAAGAGTGTGGCTGGAAGCCAGTTTACATCCTATCTCTGCCACCCTCTGGAAGGAACTGTCAGCCTTAATAAGCTTTAATGGAACTAGAATGGACTGATTAATGAAAGTAGCAAGCCATATAAGAAACAATACTTATAGCCAGAAGCTTTTCAGTGAGCAAAAACCAACTAGCACTCAAGTACAGCCCACATTTTATAGATTGAGATTCCTTTTGTGGCTTTCTGATAAAAGCTCTTTCTAAAAGAAATATTTGCAGCTTTGTTCAGTGCTTGGACATTTCCCCTCCCCTCCAATGTATGTATGTTTCATATCCCAGAATAAACAATTGGCCTTTTTTTAAATGTCTCAGACCATGAATAATCAGCTGGGGTAACCTGGCCCTTCTCAAATTTGCTGTTTTCTGCCAGCTTAGCTCTCTTCAATACAGAGCTTGGCCATTACCAAGTCTGAAAGGAGTTGAAGACTGGAGGAAAGAGAAATTCACCAACTGAAATCCAAAAGCAACAAGGAAGAAGCAAGCCTTCCATGCCCTCCACCACAATGGTGATGACTCTCCAACCACACAATACCTTGGTACTCTCTCTTGTGTCTTCAAAGAGTTCCACATTGAATTGTGTGCCATTAAGGCAGACGGTGGCAGATGGATCTGGCATATGGAGTTCTGACAAGGTCAATGCACTGAGCTGCTCCTCCAGGGAAACCAAAAGGCCTTCATTCTTCAGCTCAGTCTGGTCAAGAGTCTAGACAAAATCAAATAAATCCAAGGTCAGCAGAAAAGGCCCAAAGGCTTATACCAGTTTAGAAAACTAGCCAAACTGCTGATTCAGGCTGTTCTCAACACTTAACAAAATCCTTTACAATATACCATCCATAAATCCTCACAGAAATATTAGTCAAAGCATAATTCCCAACAATATTGAAAGACTGGTAAGAAATAAAAAAATATATGATGTATCAATTTCCCCCAATTTTCAAACTCCATTTCAGTTATTTAAATTTAAGAGTAATCCCAGTAAAAGGCAATTTCATTCAGTTCTTCAGTCCCACAAAAATCTATTTAATTATAGAGACAAGGCCACCAAATTAACCAGGCAAAGGCATATAAATGTTCCTTTAGTTAAGTGGCTCTCACGTCTCATCTAAAAGCAAAAGCAATCCCTGCTCACAGTGCCAGCTGCCCACTACAGCCAGTCTTGGACAAGGGCCACACTGACTGAGGAGGAAGACTAACACCAAGTCACCCGAGTCTGTGACATTCCTGATCCGCCCCTCAATACAAGATTAGCCCCTGACCTGGCAGACACAGGCCAGAGAGCAGACAGCATCCTAACTAAAAAGACCAAGGAGCTTCTTAAAGCACTACATGGGGAGATGCATGAAATCCTTACTGATTTTAACAAAGAGAGATGACAACAGCACTGGCGGAGCCTCAGCAACAGGGACAGGATGTGGACGGTGCTAGAACACTGGGAGTTGGCTGCGGTGCTGGGCCCAGGGGCACAAGACTCAAAATCCTTTGTCACTGCCAGAGGGAGAAACAAACCAGAAGATGAAGGGCAGGGCAGGGCAGGGCAGAATCTGAACCCAGCTCTTCTGACTCTGAAACACTGTGGGCCTTCTCCAAGAAGACATCTGACTAAATGCCCTGAATGGCATTTCACTGGCTCCGTGTCCCCCCGCCCCAGACCATCCCGCCATCACATATATTGTGGCCGCCCTCCATGCATGTGGAAGGGAACTGGGGCTCTTCAGACTCCCCGTGGTCAGAGCCAGCAAGGTGGCTGGCTGGGTCCCTGACAGACTTGAGACTATAGTTGGAGGCTGAAAGAACATTGTCCCAAGGGAGCCCTACCAGCACGTGTGCTTATGACATGGCTACCGAGGAGGTGATCCGCTGCAGCACATGGAGCCAGCAGGGGAAGATCCCTCACGGACAAAACCGTCAATCTGGGGTGAATTCCCACCCTTAGGCTGGAGCAGCGCCTACCTCTACTGAAGGGATTGGCAGGGCTCCTTCCAGACTGCTTGTTCTCACTCATGTGCCTTTTTAAGTAGGACTGCAGAGTCGACCTGGCTCGAACAAAGAGATGCCATGATAACCACCACTTGCACTTACAAAGCCTTCCATTACACACAATACACTTCCCACAGATGCCCAGTGGTGTTCAAAGAAACCCTGAAGTGAAGGTCACGATCACCATGGCTGTGTGCCAGCAGCAGGCCACTGGCACCAGACAGCCTGTCAGCTGAAATCAATATAATCAGAAATGATAACAGAATATGATGCCAAGAGTTTGCTTTTTAACAAAAGACAGAAAAAGTCACAAAAACAGAGGCAGAAAACAACAGAGAAAACCTGAGGTTCAGCTGCTATTATCAAAGTATCACTGAGCAAGGTTAAGAAAAAGGCCAAGTGAGATTCTGAATATTATACAGACTAATAGAGCAGAGAGAGATAATCTTATAATATTGGTATGACTGGGTATTGAATAGAACGCACGGATATTATATTAACCCTGAGGGATTTTTGTTTCAGAAAGCAAATATGAAAAAAGGTTGGACTATTAAAAAGGAGGATCCAACAAATCCAACACTGATCACCTCACAACACACTCAAAAGCCCCAATGTAACCTTTCACTTACTACCAAAGGAAAAGAGAGTCTGGGGGATATGAGACAGAGACAGAGAGAGAAAGAAAGTGCACTTTAAAAAAAAAAAAGTCACACACCTTGATTTTGTGAAAAGGACATCATAAACAGCTTTTTCATCTTTTGATAGTTTCAATTGGTGCAACTTAAAGTGACGTTGAGGCAATTTTACCTGATGGAGAGTAAAAGAAATACTAAGGTGGGGTGCAGACACACATATTTATAATTTCCATGAAGTCAAGCAGGTGAGCACAATGAAAAGGACACCATCTCCCTCCTCCTCTGGGCACCCAAGTGAAAGATGTAAATGAAGTTACCAGAGGTTTGCCAGTTGAATCCAGCTGGTCTTTTGTTCTTCTCAGTAAAAGACTCTTGGTTAAAATACCTAATCTCTCCCCTCCTTTTGCTGTACCATTGTCAACCTGATGCTTCCACAGCCTGAACTCATCAAATGGAGAACAACGGAGGAACCTAATTTTTGAAAAGGATGGAGTAAGATGGAAAAAATAACAGTGGAAGGTTAAAAGATAACCTGAGGGGAAAAGTAAACTATATTTTGTGTTTCATCTGTCATCCAACTACACTAAAAAGAGATCATCAAGCCAAGCCCCGTTGGGTAGATCAAGACAGTATGGTCAATTACTAAAACCACACGGCAACACAGGAAATTCTCCATAAACATTTGTGGACAGTCAAAAGCACAACAACCAAGAAGTGAAATTCTCTATAAATCAGTCTTACATCTCTGTAGGAATACATTATGGGACAGCCAACAATACCCTTTTGTGCCTGTTTCAAACAAACTGTGAACTTTGCTCTAGACTTTGCTTTTTTTTTTTTTTTTTGCTGAGGCATTTGGGGTTAAGTGACTTGCCCAGGGTCACACAGCTAGGACATGTTAAGTGTCTGAGACCAGATTTGAACTCAGGTCCTGACTTCAGGGCTGGTGCTCTATCCACTGCACCACCTCGCTGCCCCTAGACCTTGCTTTTTGAAAAAGAATAAGTTCATGACTTTCATGGTTCTAAATGGACTTTTTGTTTTAAGTCAATTTATTTGGGATTTGAGAGATAGGGTGGTATGGTTGAAAAATTACATTATATTTGTAGCTTGCAGAGACTAGATCCACATCTGACCTCTGAGCTTACTAAGTGGTTAGCCACATGTGAATAACTTAACCTCTCCAAGTCTCAGTTTACTCATCTAACAAACAGGAATCATAACAACTATAAGTAGCAAGGTACCCTGACACAAAGAAAGTACGTAGCAGTCCCCCACCATTCTAACACCTATACCCAAGAACCTTAAGAACAGCAGCACTGCCCAGACCACCAATCTTGCTTCCCAACTCCCACAGTCATCCTCCAAGGGAACAACCCTTATGGAAAAGGGTCTCCTCATACCTACCACCATTGAACAACTGCCATCAAAGGACATGTAAGCATAAGAGGTTCCAGGTTGACTCTAGAGCCATTGCCAGGGAAGCATCCCTTGTGGAGATGAGAACTGGAGACTAATTCTGCCCCTGCTATAGTCCCTTCCCCCTAACCACAGTTACTGCAGATCCAGAAAAGAAAGTGTTCACCCCCAAAGTCCTTGGCCCTGTGTCATAGTTCAATGTCAGAAACAGAGATGGTCTTATCAATAGAAATGACATTAAAGAAGGTATGCTACCATTTCTTGATGCTTCATGCTAAGGTCCACTGGGTCTTTCCATGTGAACTCTAGCCAAAACCTCTCCCATTATAATGAGTTCCTTATAAGCAAAGATTGTCTTCTCTCTTTGCATCCTTGGCACTCGATACAGTATATGGTACACAAAAAGTGCTTAATAAATGCTTTTTGGGGATGAAGGGGAAGAATTCTGGCAAACTGGCAGAATAGGTTGGTAAATTTCAAGCTTTCCTGATTACACCCACAAATAGAACAAATTTGAGCCTCAGGATGAACAAAGACTCAAGAAAAATCAAGACAACCTGGGACAGATCTGGGGTCCTCTGGGTAGAACCCGAGAAGATCTGAAGAGAGATCCCAGGCCATGATTAGTGCAAACACCTCCAGGCTAACTCCACAGAAACATCAAGGGGGACCCCCCGGGGCTAACTGGTTGTGATTGGAGCCTTAGCAGGAACCACAGAGACTTTCATCTGCCAAACTGTTTGTGTAGTTGGCATTTGAGTCCAGGAAGACTGAGTGAACCTGGGCTGATTGGGAACACTGGGCCTGGCTGTCCTGTTGAGACTTGGCCCTGGGTGAGAAGGAACCAGCACCTGGTGAGTGCAGAGGCAGCAGGGGCAGGGATGCTGCTGGCTGTGGGCACTTGCAGGAGGGTGGAGTTCTTGGCTTAGGGTTCCTGGTCAGAGTGGAGAGCTGAAGGGAAGTTAGAGATTCCATCGCCCCACCCCCTGATTAGAGATACTTACCTAAATACCTGTTATTTTAAAAAATGAGCTGGCAAAGAAGAAAGAACCTCACCATTGAAACATATTATGGGAACAGGGAAATCCAAGGTTCATCTTCAGGAGGACACTGAAGTAAAAAAAAGTTGCATCCCAAAGAGTAATTCCCAGAAAGAATTTATAGAAGAACTCAAAAAAAGAATTTAAAAAATCAAGGAGAGACATGGAGGAAAAACTAAAAAGAAAAAGAAAAACCATTCAAGAAAAACAAGAAGATTATGAAAAAAATAAATAAATAACCAACTAGAAAAGAAAGTAGAGTCTCACATATGAAAATAACTCTATGAAAATTAGAATTGGGCAAGGGGAAGCCAGTGAAGTTATGAGACCAAGAAAAAACAAAACAGATTCTTAAGAATGAGAAAATAGAACAGAATGTGAAACATCTTATAAGAAAACCAACAGATCTGGAGAACAGATCAAGAGAAAATACAAGAACAATTGGATTGCCTGAAAGTTATACATAATAATTTTTTTTACTATTTTTTTTATTTTCAAAACATATACATGGATAACTTTTCAACATTGACCCTTGCAAAACTTTATGCTCCAAATTTTCCCCTCCTCCCCTGCGCCCCCCCCCCCCGTGCCCTGTAGATGGACTGTTTGAAAGTTGTGACCAAAAAAAAAATAACCTTGACACAAAATGCAGGAAAAAATACAAGAAAATTGGCCTAGAGTGACAAAGCATGAGGGGAAAACAGAAATAGAAAAAAATTCTCCAATCGCCACCTCAAAGAGACCCTTTGTGGAAAAAACATAAGAATATTACTGCCAAATTTCAAAACCCCAAGATGAAGGAGAAAATTTAGCAAGAAACAAGAAAAAAATAATCCAAACACACTGTAGCTACGATTAAGAGAAAATTTTACAAGAAACAAAGGAAAAAAAAACAATTCAAATAAACTGGAGCTATGAATAGTACAGGACTTATCAGCAGCCAATAAAAGACCACAGGCCTGGAATGATAACTACCAACAATCAAAAGAACTAGGCCTGTGGCCAAAAATATCATATTCAGCAAAATTATCCATAATATTAAATGAGAAAAAAATGGACATCCAATGAACTTACAGATTTTCAGGACTTTCTATCAACCAAACCTGAACTTAACAGACAATTTAACACATAACAGCCAATACCAAAATTCAAGTTCAAGGAACTCAACATGGAGAAATGGTTTGTTTTTTTCTTTTTTACATGGGAAATGCATATTATATGCTTAAGATTCACATCAAAAACAGAGTAGCTCAAAAGAAATATTGGCAGAGTTAAGGTAAAAATAGTAATTATATTATACAAATGAGGCGCAGAAGAAGAATAGATACCAAGGCATTAGAAAGGGGGAGGAGGACTGAAAACCTACTCACATTGGGAATGGGTTTAACTGGCAAAACTACATATATACCACCCTCCAAATCTATAAAGAAATAAGGGGGGAGGGATGGGCTGACAGGGAAGAAGACAAAGGAAGGATCCATAGGGAAGAGGAAGTTAAGTAAATAGCAAGGCAAGTTAAGGAGCAGAATTAAAACAAAGTCAGCAGGGATGAAAGAGAGAAAAAAGAATAAAGTAAAAAAAGTGTGAAGCAATTTACAAGGAAGTAAAGGAAAAATGGATATCTATGAATATAATTTCTTCTACTAATATATTTCAAGAATGTAGTTCTTGATCTGGTAATTTGTTGTTATATATTTTGAATCCTCCCTGATGATCTGTTGGGTACATGACAATGTTCTCTTTTGTTTTGCATTTCTTTTCTGTTTTTCTTTTTTTCTTATTCAGTTTGTTTTTTTAAATAAAAATTTAAAAAAATAAAAATACATAAGTGCTTTTTCTTTCTTTCACTCACACATTTCATTCAATCAAATATTTAGCTCACAGGGTTACTTGGTGAATCAAGCAGAAGCAAATGGGAGAATGAATGTTAAGCAATGTTACAGATCTGCATAAGTGTGACTTACTTCTATAAATGCAAAGACCTCTTATAAAGAGACAATCATTTATCAATCATCAAGCATTCATTTATAAAGACTTTTTTGCTATTAAAAGGATTAGTAGATTCATCAGGTATAAAAAACCTGATTCACATTCAGGTTCTCCATGAAAGGGATACTCTCCAAACCAAACCACCTGAATCTTAGAGAGACAGTTTACCTCAGTAATGAATACATATCCAGCAGGTTATTCTGAATGGGGGTTCCAGTGACAGCCCAGCGGGCACAAGCTTGTAGCTTACATACAGCTATGGAGGTCTGCACTCGGGGATTCTTAATATTGTGAGCCTCATCCAGTATGACGCGAGCCCAGACTACTTGAAGCAATGGTGATGTGCAGTCCTAGAGAAGATAAGAACCAATAATAGCTTGGTGATGCCATAACTTCAAATGGGAAGGCTAGTGGTAAGAACATTAAACTGAAAATTGGTTTCAATTCCTGGTTCCTAACCTAACTGAAGAGGTATATATAAGCAACTTGTTTCTACCTCATCACCTCATCCATTTCTTCATTAAGACTTAAGTCTGGATAACATCTAAGAGCACCTTGACTTTCCAAAACAGAAAGCAATCGGAGGCAGCTAGGTGGCGCTGTGGATAGAGCACCAGCCCTGAAGTCAGGAGGATCTGAGTTCAAATCTGGTCTCAGACACTTAATATTCTCTAGCTGTGTGACCCTGGGCAAGCCACTTAACCCCAATTGCCTCAACAAAACAAACAAACAAAAAAACAGAAAGCAATCTTTCAAAAACAGGGTAAAAGAAACCCTCTGCATTCACAATGGCCACATTCAAAAGATCACCACAAAGAGCTAAGTCTATAAATACAAAAACTGCAATCGACACTTATTGTAGCAGCATATACGCGAAATGCAAATGATGTGGAAAATATTTATAATGTTACTATTCAGGGACAATACACATTCATAGGGCTATCATTTTTTCCCTTTAAATTGGGTTTGCTGCCACTATAAAAACAAAACAAAACACAGTATTCATTCATTCAATAAAGAATTGTCAATGTCACACATTCTTCATTATAAGGTTGTACTAAAACCAATCATAAGCTTACCTAAAAAGTGAACTTTCTTGATTATATCTATTACTTTCCCTATCCTCTGACTTCTCACTCACTTGCTATAATCATCTTTTTTCTTTAAAATACCATGAATGTGGATACGGACATGTCCAGTATACTATAAAATTTGCATTATTAAAGTATCCAAAAAGTACAGTAATATACTGATTACCCTTGTGGAAAACTATGAGTCGACACACATAAGTTTCCTGTATTCATGTTATTATTACAATTCATATAGAGTAGACCTATTTCTACTATAAGAAATGCTGGAGGGGCAGCTAGGTGGCGCAGTGGGTAGAGCACCAGCCTTGAAGTCAGGAGGACCTGAGTTCAAATCTGGTCTCAGACACTTATTCCCTAGCTGTGTGACCCTGGGAAAGTCACTTAACCCCAATTGCTTCAGCAAAAAAAAAAAGAAAGAAAGAAAAAAAAGAAATGCTGGACAATATGGTGTTGCTTTCAGGAAATGCTATAAAAATGAGATACACACAAACATAAAAAGCAGGGGTAGTAATCATGACTTTGAAGTTAAAGCTAAAATAGATTTAAATAGAGAAAAACCAGATTTAAACAAAAGACACATAGTGTCAGTCATATTATTCAATATTGTTTTAAACCATTTAAAATAACTGGACAATACAAAATACCTGAGAGCACATCTGTCAAAACAGACATGGGAATTTCCTTTTCCACTGTTAACAAAATAATTATTAGTGTTTATTTGTCAATATTCTGCTAAAATATTTATATGAACACATATATAAAACACTTTTTATACAAATAAATTTACACCTAAATAATTGAAATGATGCTTACTGTTGGTAGATAGGAAAAGCCAATATTAAGAAAGACAATTTTATCTAATCTATTTATGTAATGCCATTCCAATTAAATTACTAAAAAATTATCTGAGCTAGAAAAAAAGAATAACAAAGTTCAATTAGAAAAACAAAAGGTCAAGAACTTCAAATTAACCAAGGGGAAAGAAATGTAAAGGAAACAGAGTCAGTAGTATCAGACCTTAAACCATATTATGAAGTAAGAACATTGTTAAAGCGTAAAATGGCTAATTTTGATTATTTTAAATTAAAATGTTCTTGTATAAATAAAACCTATCTATCCAAGAAAAAAATGCAGAAAAATGGAGGGAAAAATTTCATAGACAATCTCTCATTGTCTATGATTGTGATTGGGTTGGAATATTGCTGTGGTCTAGGAAATGAGCTGGTTGATTTAGAAAAACATGGAAAAACTCAGACTTATGAAATAAGATGCTATCCACTTCCAGAAAAATAGATGACAAGTAGAAATAAGCATAATTCAATCTTACATATATGTGTATGTTTACAGATAACAATATATATGTAGATATGTATATTGTGTCTCCATGCCTACGTGTAAGCCTTCATTTGGAGGGTGGGGAAGACTAGGAAAAATTAAATAAAAAGTGCATAGTAGAAAACAAAAGAAAATCTACATGGAAGCAAATAGATGCAGGACACCTTTGAAAACAATGTATTTATTATATATTTATATATCATATAATATTATACAGTATATAATATATTTATAAAGTATTAATATTTATTATCTAGGCTTTCTTGAAATGGAAATGTATTGCTTTATATTGAATCCTCTCATGTTCTGCTGTGTACATGGCAACTTTTTCTTTCCTTTTCTTATTTTGTACTTAAGTTTAAAAACTTAAAAAAAAGAAATAAGTTGAAATATGCCTAATTTCAACATAAAATAAATATAGATATAAAAATATACATAAATAATAAATGAATGTTTGTTGAAGTGCACAGCAGATTGCAAAAGTGACAAAGTTAGGATAGAGATGCAGATATTCATTCTAATCTATAAGGAAAATTATAAATGACTTCCATTTTAGAGATTTAAAGACATGAGCTATTAATTCTACAAGTTAGGTTAAAAACTTCCACTTCAGTTAATGATATAGTCTCTAAAATTGTTTTCTCTCAAAGTATCTCACCTCCACACAGGCATCAGTAGCAGGGATATCTCCCTCTTCCTTCCTGGTGGGGATCTCCTTGGCAAGAAGACTATAGGTGGTGATCACTACATCATATCTGGAGAGGCTATATAAACATGAGACATGGAAATGCATACATTAGGAAGGTAGAACTAATACTTGGGAAGTCCCTGTGCTTCTCTGATTGAGTTACTGTGAAGAAAAAATTACTTTACAAATCTTTAAAGTCTTATATTACTATGAACCATTATTCATGAAACTAACATCTCTCACATGACTTATATAATGCCAAAGATAATAAACAATGAAATTCATCTACACAAGTTTTCAAATGTATTATCTCGTATATACCGCATAAGTCTAGGCTGGTTTCACTCCTAATGAAGAAAGAATATAAAGGGGAAAAATAGCATCAGAGATACTGAAAATCCCCTCAACTAGGAGAAACATGGACGCTAGCCTACTTTTAAATAACGGTTCTCTTCCCTGGGTGAGTGTTGCTGCCACCTGGTGGCAAACCCAAAGAATCCCAAGGCCTTCTGTGACAATCTTCAGTAAGGCCAAAAATAAGAAAAGGCCAATATTTGGCTCTTAATATATGCACTCTTCACTATGATCAAAGGAACTGAGTTCCATTCTAACCCCAAGCATGATCTCTCCTTCCTTTTCCAATGAGATCCCTGGTGAAAGATCATTTGATTTTTTTTCTCCAACTCCAAACATGAATTGTGACTGATTTGGAACTGAGAATGTATATTTTGGCCATCATGCATATTAGCAACATTAGTTAGAATGGACTCTCAATGGGATAGTAAATAGGCAACAGAAGAGATAGCACCATGTTGGTTTTTCAATAAAGGTCAATTTTAACCTACAGTCCCCCTTAAGCTAACTGGATATTGGATATTGAACATTTTCAAGATCACAGTCATCTTCCACTTACACTTTTGCATGTTGCTCTCGATTGGATCCATGGTAAAGATAGATTCTCAGCCTGCTGCCAGTCACACGTTTTTCTATTTCCTTTTTCCAATGATGAATCAGAGAAGCAGGGCAAATAATTAGAGTGCCATGGGACGTAAAGCTAGTGGAATCTTAAGGGAAAAAACAGTCATATGATCAAATATTTCTTGAAGTTCTTATTTACCCATTACCTTTTCTTGATCACTATTTTTATCATTTATTTCTGGGGGGGGGGGTTCTGAACATAAACTGGAAAGAAATATTTTTGTAAATCAAATTGTTTTAACTGTTTTCCTTCCTTTCTCTCATAAAGGTATTACCCAGGAATGGCTACTTGTTCATACACAGAACTGTATTGTAGCTCTTCTTAGGCTGCTGCTTTGTGTCATCTAAAACGTAACACCATTTGTCATCTGATTGGAAAGGGAAAAGGGGTAGAATGAGTGACAAGAAGGTATTTGATAATTCTCTAGTTTCTCATTACTTAGATCTTCAGTGTGAGTATTATTTTAAAGTGCAGCAAATCCTCAAAACAAGAACACATATTCAAATATAAGTAAGAAAGACAATCTCCAAAGCCAAATATAAATTATTTGGGTTGACCTTTACTTAGGCCTTTCTGTTCACATAATTAAGAAGTCTGTGAAACATGTTCAAATATATGCATTAGTTACTCTTCCCCATAATGGAAGTGGGTTCCATTTTAATGATAAAACATGGTCTTTTTCATTTCCAGTAAGGTCTCTGATGGTGGAGGCATCTAATTAATGTTTAGAATTACTTCTGTATGATCCAAGTCAAATCCAAAGGACTCAGGATTAAAAATTAAAAAAAAAAAAAATTCAATCCACCCCCAGAAAGAGAACCAATGAACTCTGAGGTCAAACTGGAATATAAGTTTCTCACTATTTTTGGGGGGGGGAAGGGGATGGGGAGGGCAATATAGCTAACATGAAAATGTTTTGTATGATTTCACAGGTATAATTTATTGTTTGCCTTCTCAGTGGGTAAAGGAGGAATAAGAAAGAGATCTTAAATCCAAAATTGAAAAAGAAAATAACACTAAATTAAATAAATAGAAAAAGAAAAATGTAAATAGGAAACATTTAACAAAACAAGGAAAAATATAATAAATTTTTTTTTAATTTTAATAAAAATTTTTAAGAAAATAAAAATAAAACATGGAAAAAATTGTGCAAATTTGGTTATAATTTTACTAAATATGGATTCAGAACTGGTTAGATCACTAGGCTCAAAGAGTAGTAATTAATGATTCAATGTCAATGTATCAGCAAGTCCTCAGTGGAGTGCCAAAGGGATCTGTTCTAGACTTGTGCCATTTAAGATTTTAATCAATGACTTTTGGATAAAGGCATGAAATCTGTAGGTATCAGGAGGATGAGTATAGCTAACAAACAAGAAGACAGAATCCAAAAAGATCTCAACAAGCTAGAGCACTGAGGTGAAATTAGGAAGATGAAACTCAGCAGAAATAAATGCCAAGCTTTACATGATACAAGAAACCAATTTCACAAGTTCGGTCATAGTTAGACAATTTGTTTGCAAAAGACCTAAGAGTTGGGGCAGCTAGGTGGCGCAGTGGATAGAACACCAGCCCTGAAGTCAGGGGGATCTGAGTTCAAATGTGGTCTCAGACACTTAATACTTCCCAGCTGTGTGACCCTGGGCAAGTCACTTAACCCCAATTGCCTGGGGGGCGGAAGAAGAGACCTAGGGATTTAGCTCCATGAGTCAGCAGTGTGATATATCAGCCCAAAAAGCTACCTCCACTTGGACCTTCATGAAGAGGGGCTTAGCTTCTACAGCTGATAGTCCCCCACACCAGGCCCTTCTCAGACCTCATATGCAGTAATGGATTCAGTTCTGGGTGGGCAGTTTAAGGGCAACAAAAAATGGGAGAACATGTGGAGGAGAACTGCCAGAAAGGGGAGGGGTTTTGAGTTCATGACAAATGAGGACCAATTAAGGAACCAGGCATATTTAATCAGAACAAAAGAAGACTTGGGGGATGTGACAGCTGTACCTACTAACAAGTGAAGGGGCTGTCATGTGGAAGAGGGATTAGTTCATTCTATTTGGTGGCAGAGAGAAAAGCCAGAAAGACTGGGGAGAAATTATGAAGAGGGAAATCTAGACTTGATGTCAAGAAGAATTTGGTAACAAGAGCCATCCCAGAGTTAAAGGACTGTCTCGAGCAGTGGGTTTCCCTTTCTGGGAGGTAGTCAAGGGAAGACTAGATGATCTTAGCTGTAGTAAGGATCCCTTTGGTATGAGAGCTGGGCAATGATGTCCCTTCTAACTCCAAAATCCTGTGATTCTAAATGAACTGCTTTTAAATCCTTCGTGGAGTATCCAGTTATTGGAGTCTCTAGTTATTTGTCCTAATTTCACATCACTTCAAATTTAATAAGTCTGCTACCTGTGATCAACATGTTAAATACCTAACATAAGGTCAAGCATGGATCCCTGGGAAATCCCACTGGAGATCTTCCCACAAGATGACATAGAATTATTAATGATCATTTTTTAGAGTTTTGATCTTTCAACCTATTCAATCTAACTGGAATCCAGTCATTCTGCAATTCCAAATCCACTTAATTATATTTTATCATCTAGCTCACATCTCATCTTTGCCATAAAATTAGCATGAGCATGAATTAGATTATCATAGTTTCAGAGATCCTTTTATCTCTGTAACAGTATCAGTACAAATATCAGTACAAATTTAGAGAATTAATTTCCTTATACAATGACATAAAATGGACAATTTTGATGTATTACATTTTAAAGTATTTGGACAAATAATACCAATGCATCTAAAATTGAACTGAAAAAAAATTAGAGCAAGTTTCTCTGATAAAAACTTTATTTCCTAAAATGCAGAGGAAGAATAGACACAGAGGTATTACAGGGGGGAGGAGGGGTCGTAGTTCTGAAAGCCTATTCACATCGGGAATGGGTTCAATAGGCAATACTACATTTATACTATGCGGCGTATAGCACTCTCCAAAGTCTATAAAGAAATAAGGGGAGAGAAATGGATGGTGGGGAAGAAGACAAGGAAAGGATCCTAGGGTGAGGGGAGGTTAAATTATAGCAAAGCAAGTTAAGGAGCAGAACTTAAGATCACAGAAAATGGGAAAGGCCTTACATGCACATATTTATGGTAACTCTTTTTGTGGAGTGGAACTGGAACTTAAGAGGAAGCCCAACAATGGCTAACAAATGACTTTAAGAAAAATTTTACTGAGTAGCAGAAATGAGCCAAAAGAAGATTTCTAAGAAAGCTGGGAAGACTTGTATGGACTGATGCTGAGTAAATAAGGGGAAAGGAAAGAGAACAAATAATTATTAAGTATCTATTAAATGCCAGTCACTGTATTAAATGCTTTATAAGTATTATTTCATTCATCTTTACAACTGTGGGAAGCAGATATTATTATCCCCATTTTACAGTTGAGGAAAATGAGGCAGAGAATAAGTGACTTGCCTAGGATCACACTGCCAGTGTCTAAGGCTAATTTAAACTCAGTTTTTCTTGACTCCAGGAAAACAATTTACACAATAACATTTTAAAAAAATTAAGTCTGAAAGACTTAAGGACTTTGATCAACATAATGATCACCCAGGATTCCAGAGGATTTATGGTGAAACACGCACCCACCTTCTGACAGAGAGCTAATGGACTCAACGTGCAAGATAAGACATTTTTTTAATATGGCCAATAAAAGAATTTGCCTTTCATGACTATGCACATTTGTTATAAAAAAAAGTTTTATTTTTCTTCCCTTTTCTAATAGAGGGGTAAGAAGGGAAAGAAGATGGCTTTTTTAAAAAAAATTTAAAAAATTAATTTGAAAACATTTTCTAAAATTTGCTAATTTTAGTCAAGCTCATAGTCAGTTTGAGTTTTAGTAAAAATTATTCCTAAGAAATTAGTTGGCTCCCTCATAGATGGACTAGAAATGACCAGGGTGTTTTGACTGTTTATGATTTGAAGCTTCCTTCTCCCAGCCCAGAGGAAAACTTCTTATACTCTACCATCTCTGGAGAGGCATAAAACAAGCTTTTGGTCTTTCTTTTTCTTCTGTTCTTGATTTTTTTGGGATAAAATGAGTGCAATCATCGTCAGAGTCTTGCCTAAGCCCATGTCATCCGCTGGAAAAGAAGAACACAAAAGAGCGCTCCAATTATTTAGGGTAAAGGATTCACTTGCCTTCAAAGCCCAAATGCACATTTTTTGCTTCCTTTTCCCTTCACAGGGCACTGTAGTTACTCTTCTTTCCCTAAAACTCTCTGGCTTAAAACAGACCCAGGGTTTCTTCCCATTGCCATGTATTTTGACTCTTTCTACTTGACTCAGGACTTCCAAAGTTACATATCTGAAAAAGATTCACAAACAAATTTTCATCTTAAATCAAGCAAATACCCTCAAAGTGCTTTTACTTGCTCACTAAATTGAATTCCATTCCTAGAAGAGATGGTAGTACTTTTAAATATTACAAAATGGAAAAACTAAGACCAAGTGACATGTGCCTCATGTAAAAAACTGGCTACCAAAAGAGTAGTTCCAATGGCAATTAATTATATCACAAAAGATATGGAGACTTGTCTTCTGCCCATTCTAGAAATAAAAGTTTCCCCTTGATAATCGTTGTGGATTCAGAAAAGAATCTCATTAGAAAACTCACAGAAAGAATCTCATTAGAACCAAGACAACTAAAATGTAATTAAGTTGTAGAGATTCTTGTGATTAACAAATAACATTATACTGTCTTGAGAAAAAACAGCAACTTGTAGAAATAGGCTTAGGAGCTTAACTAGGAAAAAGATGAATCAAGGGGCAAACAAAAAAGGCAGGTGGGAATAGAATGAATTTTAAAAGAATTTGGGAATTTTAGAAAAAAATGGAGACTAATATGGAAATATGTTTTACATGATTGCACACAGATACCCTACATTAGATTGCTTACCACCTCAGGGAAGGGGGAGAGAATGAAGGATAGAATTTGGAACTTAAAGCCTAAAATACTAAGAATTTTAAAAATAAAACACTGAAAGGCAAATAATTTTTTAAAAATAACAATAACTAAAAGAAAATGATTCTGAATATATATTTAGACATTCATTTTAGAAGAAAACAATCATGGATGATATTCTAAGTTTGCAATTTTTTTTTTAATTTCAATAAATAAATGCCTGTAGAATTTGGCAAGAGTAAAAAAAAAAAAAAAAAAAAAAAGGAAAGTTAGGGACAACCACCTGCAAAAAACAAACAAACAAAACCCAAGCAAATAAGCTCCTAGCAGGTTAATAGGACTGGCTATAATTCTATCTTTAAGCTGTTCTCCACTTCCTTCCTCTATACCTCTCTGCAGATATTCTGTCATTAAGCTACAAGTACTCACAAAAGCTAATATTTTTCCATTTACCTAGAATCCCTCCATGAGGCTTTTGATTCTCTCTCCATAACAACCATGCCAAAGCTTGCTTTTGATGTAGCAGCAAAGGGACCTGAGAAGAAAAATGAAATGTAAAGTATAACTTGCCCGCTCATGCTGAACTTAGTTGCGTTAACTCAGAATCTAACCCTTTGCTTCTTTGTTTTATGTTCTTCATTTACAAAAGAAATGTCATTATGAAACCAATTCAAATATACAGTAATCCTTCTATCTTCTTTTCCTCCTGTGTTACATTCTTCCTTCTTCTAACTCGTTCTGAAAGGTCAAGATTCTACTCTGCCTCTTCGGATCCTTATTCAAATAACTTCTGCCATTCTGGCATTTCATTTTACCTGATAACTTGAAGAGTAAAGAGATAGTCTTGAACCTCTTCATCTTTGCTCTAGGCTGCATTGTGAGCATATTTAGTAGCAGCTACTTAGCTATGGCAAAAAGACAGAGAACATTCCATGTACATAACTGCATATTTATCTCGTGTTCATACTAAATGTTGAAATCAAAATGATATGGAACCGTGGAAGTGACCATTCATCTCTCAGAATTTATGACAGTACAGGCAAGCTGTCCATCTAATTATAGAAGAGCATACTTCAAAGGACAGAGACACAATATATAGGATCCCTTGGCCTAAAAGGAAAAGTTTCAGTGGGGAAAATGGGAAATAATAATAAAATCCTGACAACATAAAGAGAAACAATTTCAATGAAAAGGATCAGTTATCTAAAGAGACCAATATGAATGCAAAGGAGAACTTGATCAATTTAGATTTTGAGAAGATAATGTACCAAAAAAGGAAGTAAAGGACAGATAGGATGAATATAAAAACATGTTGCAGTACCATGAAAATAAGTAAGGAATGCTAAAACTCTGAATGCTCTGTTGCACATAAAGAATATTACATGCAACAAATATTCCACTTTGTTGTTTTTTCTTTGTTTTATAAGGTTATTATTTTTTTAGTTGTAATAAGTAAAACAGAAGATTCAAAGAAGGGATATGAAAAGGAAAGACAGCAGAACAATTATTCAACTCTTGCTTCTACTTCCTTTTCCAAGCACAATGATTTTCAGACTGGAAAAGACAAAACAAAAATGGTTAATAGGGTACTGATATGCAAGATTTGTAGAGAGGTATTAAAAGAATACCTAGTTGCCCTAAATAGTTCAAGTCACCAGCTGCAGATTATCAGAGGGTAGGATTTAGCATGGGAAAATACCTGAAAGGTCATTTAATTTAATCCCTTAATTTTACAAATGAAGAAACTGAGGGCCAGATAAGTTCATACACCAGGAGACAAGACCTCTGAAACCCCAATCTGCTTCCTTAGCCTTTTCTTGCCCCCAAAGTAGTGGACTCACTTCCCACCTTCTTCCTTCTCTCCAAAAGAGCTAACAAAATGTTACCAAACTCACTATCTTTCCTCCTGAGCCCTCCCTCTCCTCCATGCCCTATGGCTGTAGAAGGCAGCCATGTCTTCCCAGTCCCAGAGCTCTCCAGGCTCAGAACCTGAAAGCCATCTTGGACTCGACACCATCTCTCACTCTCCACAATATGACTAAAGTCTGTCCATTTCACCTTTGCAGCATCTCTTGAATATACCTCCTTCTCTCTCCTCTGCTCCAACTAAGTAAGCTCCCCGGCTTCCTTTCAGTCTCAACAAACAGCCTACCTTCTAAAAGCTTGTCTTACCTCCTCTTTCAGTGCCTTCCCTCTTTTACTTCTTCCTATTTATCCTGTATATAACTTATCTGCATACATTTGTATGCTTGACGTCTCCCTCATTAGAATATGAACTTCTGAAGGCAGTTTTTTTACTTCTTTTTGTATCTCTAGTGCTCAGCAAAATGCCTGGCACTTAGTAGGGATTTAATAAATGTTGATAGTAATTATGTATGATTCAAACTTAACAAAAGCTTAATGATAAAACTGAACTATTTCATTACTAAATATAATGGAGAAGATATCAACGGGGAAGTTACTAAAGCATTCAGAGGAAGAAATAATATATTAGAATCTCACCAAGCTAGGCTATTTCATACAAGTTGTTCATATAAAATAGAATTCATGACTTGGACTACAAAAGTCCCCATAATTTAAGGATTTCAATTTTGAAGTTTTGTATGATGCTCAACAAATTAGCAAGGATATAGAAAAGGAGGACAGATTAAATTGAAAGTTCCTTAAAAGCAGGGGTCATCTTTTGCATCTTTTTTGTATCTCTATCACTTAGCACAGTGTCTAGAATATGTCAGGTGCTTAATCAATGTTTATCAATTCATTGACTGAATGTTGAAGGGATTGTAAAAAGACAGGCACACTAATGTACTGTTTGGAAAAGCTGTGAATTGGTCCAACTATTTTGGGATACAATTTGGAATTAAATCAAGAAAGTGAAAAAAATGTCTATCATTTGACTCCATTATGTCCTTAACAAGTCAGTGATGAAAAAGAACAAACTTCACATACACTTAATTATTCATAACAGTACTTTTTGTAATAGTAAAGAAATGGAAACAAAGTAGATGGCAATCAAATGAGGAATGTGGTACTGCATGATAACCAGAGAAACATAAGAAGACACATGAACTGATCAAAATAAAGTAAGCAGAATCAGGAAAACTACACACACACACACACACACACACACACACACACACACACACACACAGCAAATGAAAACACCAAAATAAATGAAACTTAAATTATAACAATTAAAAACCTCTCCACCCCCTTCTTTGCAGTGCTGGGGGACTATGGGTATAGAAAAATGCAGATAATGTGAGACTTTTTTGATGTATTGGTTAGTCTGGCTGAGCTGCTTTTTTTCTTATTCTTTTTTCATTCAGCTTACCTTCAATCCTTCTGGATCCTCTGCCACTGTCTCCTTGCCAGGACACGATTCAAGAGACTTGTGGAGTTGATCAATAGCTTCACTTGTAACTTTCCACACAGCCTGCAGGCGATCTTGGGTCATCCGGCCCCCATATAAACAGACCTTGTCTGGGAAAAGTGTTATAAATTACATAGCCTGGCTGGACAGAGACTCCTTAATTCTTTCCTGTGAAAATGCGACAATGGTTGAAACTTGAGAGGCAGTGAAGTGAAACAGATGTTAGTTTTGTTAACAGAGGACCTGCACTCAAATCCTGAAAGGTGGGAGACAATGGCTGTGGTAGGTGGCTGGGTGGTGCCATAGTGCATAGAGGACTGGATCTGGCCTTGGACACGTTCTAGCTGGATGACCCTAAGCAAATCACTTCACCCTGTGTGCCTTAGTTTCCTCATCTGTAAAATGAATTGGAGAAGGAAATAGCAAATCCCTCCAGTATCTTTGCCAAGAAACCCCAAATGGGGTCTTGGAGAGTTGGACAGGACTGAAAAGGACTCAATAAGGATGTGGAACATTGCATGCATTAGCAGGCAAGAACCTTCTGTTGATTAATTTTGCAGACCCATTTTCCTTTGTTACTATATCCAGTATTCAGCAAAGTCAGGTGAAAATAGTGTAAAATGAAATGACTTGTGTGAAAACAAAAGGCATTAATACAATTCTAAAAATAAATAAATGCATGATCCTATGGCAGAGATTTTTTTTTAAAGTGCAATCCTGGTTCTTTTATACCTTTAAGCACAGTAATCATATGAGAATGTATTCATGCATCTACCCACTTATAAAACTGGTGAGAAGAAAACTAGCACTAGCAAAAAATGCTTTAATGTTTAAAAACTTGTCTACCCACCTCATAAGGATGTGAAGAGGAATTGGATTAGGTCTAACTAATGAGTTAAGCTTTCCAGAATACTTTCATCTTCATTAAGAGAGTTCAAAAATAGATTTTGCTTTCACATGAGAACAAGGGCACCTATCTGTTTTCTATAACAATATCTGTGATGGTTTAAAAATTCATAACAAAAATTAATCTTACCTCCATAGTGCTGGCTGGATCCCCCAACAGATGCCTGATTGGAAGCATGCAATTCCAAAGAACCAGAGGGGTGAGAATCCTGAAGGTGCAATGGTTTGGATGGCACCATGCAAGGTGCTTCTGCAGTGGTTTTAATAAATGGGTTGCATGGCAGATTGCTTTCTTTATTACTCTCTGCTCAAAAAGTAGAAAACCATCAAAAGCTTAGAAAAATAAAGAGCTCAATCAATGATGTGAGAGTCACAGGAGTTAGATATGAGTAGCTATCACTACCTTTCCAATTAGTGAGAAGGAAAGCAGGATTCCCAAAATTACTTAAATGATGGAAATTAGAGAGCTTACCTTTGGGACAAGGAGGATATACCAAAACTAGTACATGCTTTGGAAGAAAATTCAGAGGCAAAAGTAGGAGGGCAGATCCAAAAGAGGATGGCAAATCAGATCATACTCTGTCTATGAGGTGACCTAAAGTGGCTTTTCAGCATTACAATGATGTTTAAACAGGATGTCATTTGTTTTACCTTGTTCTGTACGTCTCACTGGGGCTAGCTCTAGAGCTTTGAGTTTAGCCTCCACATCTTGAATTTGCTTGAGGAGCCTCTCACCCTTGTCTGGAAGGACCTGGATGTTCGCTGTTGCCAGTGTAGCCTGAAAAGCAGATTCTGTTAAGATTGATGCATTTTTTTTCTTAGCATGTAATGGAGAGAGAATTTTAAATAAAAACACAACAAAATTCTGAGCATCTTGAAGCTTAGCTGTTGCACGGTAATCTGGAATTTTTTTCCCTAACATTTTTCTCACTCCAGAAAAGTAAAGACAAAAAGGGCACAGGGGGTCATGAAATACTTCCCTAGAATGTTCCTTTTCCTTATCTGCATATTATGCTTAAAGCTTCCATGCATGCTGGATGAATCTTACAAAGTATGTTCTGGGTTCTTACTTTCATTACAGTATTATCTGAAGTGCTTACACTCGCACAAATACTTCTAAGAGCCACTTCCCAGAAAGTATTATTTCTGAACTACCCACATTTACAGACTAAAGTTACTCTCATCACAAACAAACTAAAGTCACCTTCTTCTGCTTCAGTTGTGCCGTGAGATGCAAACGCTGGGCCTCAGGGTCCAAAGGCTCCGTCTTCTTCAAAGTTGTTGTGAATCCTGAGACTGGTCTTGGTTCACTTGTCTCAGGTACCTGAAGACTCTTTTTCTGGGTAGAATTCTCAGCCACCTGAACCTGTGGGGAGCCTTCTGGTTTGGAGGAAACAACAACTTCGCTGTTTTCCCTGCTGCTTCTCCTTTCTCCCAGAGCTGTGGCTGATGCTGACGGTCCATCAGTCCCTCTCTGTGGATCGTGACTCTTGGCTTTTGTTTGGGGACCAAGAGCAGCCTTGACCTCAGGGTTCTGAGTCTGCTCTCTCTGGGCTGGGCTTACAGTATCTACATTGACAGTACTTGGAGGCCTAGGCTTAGTTTTACCTTCTCCCTTAGCTGCTGATTCACCTGAGACTGAGGGTTCCGCCTCCTTGGATTTCTTCTCTTTAAGAGGAATAGACTGTTTCCTGAGGTCTTCCTCTGTGGACAGATCAGGCTTAACCTGAGAAAAGCTTCCTGGGTGTGAGATTTTGTGATCTTTTGCTTTGTTCTGAAGCACTGTTCCTTTCTCTGGTGCCTGTGATTTCCTTATTACCACATCAGGTAGAAGTTTCTCTTGTAGGCTGGATTCTGGCAGAGACTTCTGCTCCTTGTTATGCAGCAAAAGCTGATCTTTCTTTTCCTTCAGCTTCTTTTCAGCTCTCTTTTCCTCATTTTCACCACTGTTTAGTTGTTTCCAGAGGGATGGTTCTTGGTTCTTGTCTAAGACTTTAAATGGGTTTCTTGAATGACTGGAATGCTGGAGCCAATTAGATGCGTCCTGGGCCTTATTGCTGCTTAACTGTTCTTTAGCACTGGGCTCCTGAAAGAGATGACCAAAAAATAAATTTCTAGCACAAGGTTATAATGATGAGATGTATGTGTGTCTTTCAGAAGAAATGGAAAGCATACCCTTAAATTCTTTAACTTCCTTAAAAGAATCTCTCCAGGAGGCATCCCTCCTTCTAGAAAGAGACTCATTTATAGATCCACTTGTAATCTGCTACAAGACCCCTTATAATATACTAATTTAGGTCTCTGTCTCAGAAAAATGTTGACTAACCTCTACAAGGTGTTCTGCTATCATCAAAAAACTAAATAGTAGACAGTTTCTCTTGCCATCAAAATATTGTCTAGTGCCTGTATCTTTCTTTTTTGCTAAGCAGAATATTTTGAGCAATTAGAGTGATCCAAATGCACTCTGGGAGACAGCATATTATAACAGAAAAAAGTCTGAATGTATAATCAGGAGATTTGGATTCAAATTTTGGCTATCTTACTACAGGTAAATCATTCAACTTTTGGGACTTTCAGTTTCCTTGTTATGTAGAATGAAATAAACTTCTTGCCCTCAAAGTTGTTGGGGGGACAATACACAGGAAAATTTATCTCTCTCTGACTCTCTAGACATAAGAGAATTAGCATTATTCTCATTTCAGTGATCAAGCACAGCATAAGCACTCTGAAATGGACACACTTTCTACATACACATAATGTCATCAAATGGTTTATCTGAAAGCATTTATTTTCACTTTGCAATGTGGCATAAGAAATATTTTATGTTTTGCTTTTGTGAAGCAACTGGGTTTAAGTGACCTGCCCAAGGTCACAAAGCTAGAAGTATCAATTGTCTGAGACAGGATTTGAACTCCCATCCTCCTGACACCAGAACTTGTGCTCTATCCATTTTGAAGGTCTAGCTGCCCCCAATATGGTAGATAGAAATAGAATTTGTGTCAGGCAGACCTGATCTCCCATCTCATTTCCATTTAATATTTCTGTGATCATAGGCAAAATCATTTAACTCCTTTAAGCCTCAGTTTCTTCACCTGCAAAATGGTGAGTATGTAACTATATCACAGGATCTTTAAATTCAAATATTTAGTGTGCATAAAGCCCTGCAAAACTTAATTTGGTAAATGAATGGCAGATGTGATGAGAATGATGATTAATTAATCTCTAAAAAGACATTTCAATTATTCTAAGTGAATATATAGTTTCTCCAAATAAAGGTAATACTGACAACTTTCAGGACATAACAGTTGCATCAATTGGTAAAAAGAATAAGAAGTCCTAATTCTGATTATATTTAACAATTCTACAGACCATACAAAAAAAAAAATGTCAGTAGGTACATAGTGATCAAAGTAGAGCAATCCATCATGGGATAAGATGTCCATGCTAGCAGACCTGAGTAGCCCGTGTACAATCAATCTCTGAACAAAAATCTCCATATACCACAGAAGTGATCAACTGCACTTCTGGATATACTCATTGTTACACTCAGCCTACATTTGCCTCTTGCAATTTCACTCATTTCCTTATGTAGCATCTAAACAACTGAGATTACAAACGTTTATTAAGCATTGGTTATGTGGAAAGCATAGTGCCCTACTCCACAAAGACAAAAAGGAAGCAATATTTACTCTCAAAAGGGCTAGAAAAGTAAAAAGACTATGAAAGTAAGTCAGAGCCAGATTGTGGAAGGCCTTAAAAAAATCAGGTTAAGGAGTTAAATTTTATTCTAGAGGAAATGGAAAGCTACAAAAGGTTTTTTATTGTTTTTGTTCAAGACAAAATAAAACAGGACAATACCCAGATCATATGAATACCTTACGAAGGTTTAAAAAACTCTATGAAAGTTGGATAGGACAAAGGGAGAGAGTGAAAATAGAGAAATAAATTATCCAAGCAAGAAATAACAATAGCTTGACTGAGGGCAGTGGCAATGAAAATAAAAAGAAGGGAGATGTCAGAGAAACTGTGGTGATGCAATGGATTAACTCTGGCAAAATCACTGGCTACAGGGAGAAAAGAAAAGAGTAAGATCATGAGACCAAATGACCAGCAAGTGTGCCTCGACATATTAAATAGGAAAGTTTGGAGGAGAAGCATTAAGTTTTGGGGAAATTTCACTTTGAGCTATTGGTAGAACAATCAACTGGAGATGCAGGACCAGAATTGAGACAAGATTAGAGAGATACACACACTTTTGTATGGATTGATGGATGCATGTATGCATGCATTTATATATTTCTTGCTGTTCAGTCCTTTCTCAGACTCTTCCTGACCCCATTTGGGGTTTCTTTGGCAAAGATCTGGCATGATTGGCCATTTCCTTTTCCAGCTCATTTTACAGATGAGGAAACTGAGACAAACAGGGTTAAGCTGAGGATCACAAAGCTAGGAAGAGACTGGGGCTGCATTTGAACTTAGGAAATCGAATCTTCCTGACTCCAGGCCAGGCACTCTATCCACTTATCACCTAGATGCCTCGTATGTGTACATGGATATGCATGTATATGCAGAGGGTGAGCTGTATAGGGCTGGATTCAGAGTCAGGAAGGCCTGAGTTCAAATTTTGCCTCAGACACTAGCTATGTGACCATAGGCAAGTGATCTTTCTGTTTCAGGTGCTTCCTCTGTGAATGGGGATAATGATAGCACCTAAATCCTGGGACTGTTAAAAGGATAAAATGAGGTAATATTTGTAAAGTGTTTTGCCAACCCTAAAGCATTACATAAATGCTAGTTATTATTATTAGGATATCATCATCATTATTATTGACCCATGAAACTAATGGAGCAGATGAGCTCACCTTAGGCAAAGAGAGTAGAAAACAAAGACAAGAAGACCAGAAACAGAGGCTTGGGGACACCCATCCTAAGGGAGGAGATGAATGATGAGGAAGTGAAGACCAAAAAGTTACACAGAAAGGAGAATTAAGAGAGGGCAGTGTCACAAATGATAAGAGATGAGAGAGTAAACATAAGAAAAAGGATGATCAATAGTGTCACAGAGATTTTTTTTAAAACGAAGATTTGGAAAAAGCTATTGCATTAGATTTAGCACTGACAACCTATAAAAGAGTAGTGTGACTAGGTTAGGAGTTTAGCAGTGAAAGGAAAAAGAAAAGTAGGATGAGAATTTGAGAGAACAGTAGGCCCAAATGAAAGCTTAAGGATTTTTTTTGGGGGGGAGGGGGAGATTCGATTTCTTTTTAAGGATAAGACATGTACAAGTTTATAGACAGCTAATGGGGGAAGAGACAAGAGGAATTAAAGAAGGAGAGAAGGAAAGAGCATGAGAGGGAGGAGGGAGAAAAAGGAAGGAGAAAGTGGGGGTTAAGGGAAAAAGAGGGTAAAAGGTGACAAGGATGACAAAGGGGATAGAGAAGGGACAGAAAAGGGGAGAAAAAGGAAGAAAAGGAAGAGACATAAAGGGAGAGAAGGAATGACAGAAGAGGGGAAGAAAGAAACAGGAGGGAGACAGAGATGGCGAAAAAAAGAGGGAGATAGCAGAAAGAAGAAGAAGATAGGGGAGGGAAGGGAGAGAAAAGGAAGAGAGGAAGCAGAGAAGAGTTGGAGGGAAACAACAGAAGAACAAACATAAATATAAATAATTATTGGAGAAACTTCCAAAGGAAAATGGACAAGACAGGAACAAGTACCCAAATCAAAAGGTTAGATTTGGCAAAGACAATGTCACTGATTCTACTAAAATTGAACAAAGTAGAGTGGGTATGGACTCAACTGAGGAAGCAGTCATCTGCTAAGTGAAGGGTTTTGGGGAAAGATTTAGAAGCTTGAGAAGAAAAGCAGTTTAGAATAGCCATCATGGAGTGTGATCAAATCTGGAATCATCACAAGAAGTAAGGGCCTACTTGGTTAAATAGATATAAGGTTTAACATAGGAGTTATTGGTTTAAACCAAGATGAACCATTCATACCTTCCAGGGAATGTTTCCGCACCAATGTTTCTTCTCTGCTTTACTTCGAATGCATCGATAGAACAATCTGACAAAACATAAAGCACAAAAAAGAGCCATGAAAGCCCAATTACATGCTCTAAGGTTTTTGTTTTTTTTAAATAACCAAGCCCAAAAGCTTTGTTAAAGCAAATATCTTGTTTGTACTCCATAAAACATGGTATATATGCTAGATAATACAGTACTTAGGGCATTTGAAAATGAAAGGAAAAAAAATAATGATTATGCTGCTGTAATAACCAGAGGATATATACACTTCTTTTGCTCCCTTCAAACTTAACTGAGCATTGACTTAAGCTTTCCTCAAAAGTGATCCATTTTTGTCTTACATGAAAGGCAGCTACAAAGACTTGAATCACAGCTGAATAAGAGCTTTTATTTAATATGTTCAACACCAAGGGAGTCAAATTATTTGCATTCAGCAAAAAGTGTCCTAGAGTTAAATCATTTTTGACTTGATTATAACTGCTTTATGCAAAATAAGTCAATCAAAAGCTATAGAAAATTATCACTGAATAAAAAAAATGCAAGTGAAATAAAGAATTCCAAAAAATAGTGAAGAACTCAAGGCTGTTTCATGCCAGCTCTGCTTGTTACACTTCCTGCTAACCTTATATAGGAATTTCAATGAGTGTGATTTTTGGACCTTCTTTCTTTTGATCTCTCCCCATGTTCCCAGCCTTTCTAAGGCAATTTTTCATTCTCATTGGAGCTTTTAGTACTTTCCCAGGCCAACACAGATTCTAACTTCATTATTCTGTCAATCCTGTACTTTAAATCTGTGTCTCTCTGCTACTCTCAAATCTCTTGACCTTTTATCCTGTCACTCAGGGACCTTGTGTCCTGTCAACCCCTTAACCTTGGATTGTTTAATCCTATCAGGTACTTCCTCTATTGCGCCTATTTATAAGCTGAAGGAGACAAGATGATGCCATAGAGCAGGTGTTGGCTGGTTCTACTACAAACTTTTTTTTTTTTTTTTGCAAAACATATGTATGGGTAATTCTTCAACATTGATCCTTACAAAGCTTTCTTTTACAACCCCCCCCAGTCCCTACCCCTCCCCTAGATGGCAGGATATCCACTACATGTTAATTATGTTAAAATACTTGACCAATCAAATATATGTATACATATTTCCACACTTATTGTTGTTCAAGAAAAATCGTATCTACAAGAAAAAAAAAAAAAACCAGAAAGGAAACACAATGCAAGGAAACATCAATAGAAAGCATGAAAATATTATGCTGTGGTCCACATTTCACATCCCTCTCTCTGGGTGTATATGGCTTTCTTTACTGAACAATTGGAACTGGTTTGAAAAATTTCATTGTTGAAGAGAGCCATGTCCATCAGAACTGATCATCATATAGTCTTGTTGCTGTGTATAATGATCTCCTGGTTCTGCTCACTTCACTCAGCATCAGTTCATGCAAGTTTCTCCAGGCCTCTCTGAAATCATCCTGCTGGTCGTTTCTTATAGAACAAGAATATTCCATAACATTCATATACCATAATTTGTTCAGCCATCCACTACAAACTTAAAGGCGTCTCTATTGGCTCTCTTTGAAGCAAGGTAATCTTTTTATTCCTCCAAAAATTCTCTCATACTCTTTCACCTTGCATAAGCTAAGGACCTCAGCTTAATACTTTACTTAAAAATAAATAAATAGAATCCACTCCAGTGAACTGCCTCTCTTGCCTTTCACAAATTGATGGTATTTCCCATAATCAAGTACTCAAATCAGCCTCTGATAAAGAGGTAGCCATTCCCTTACTCTAGATTCCATCCTCTCATTTTCTCCAAAAGATTGCCCCTAAATCATCCATTTTCCTTCACACATTTTATCTCTCCCTATCTATAGAAGCCTTTCACACTGCCTGTAAACATACCCCAGTCTTCTTCAACCTTGAAAAGCTTTCACTAGATATCCTGAGCTAGCATCCTACTTCTTCCTTTCAAGGCCAAACTTCCAGGAAAAGCTATTGACACAATGCTGCTATTGCCTCTTCTTTCATTCACTCCTCAATCTTTTAACAAAATCTGGCTTCTGCCCTCAATATTCAGATGAAGCCATTCTCTCTAAAGGTATTTACAACCTCTTAGTTGCCAATCAGATAGCCTTTTCTCAATGAGAATGCTCTAATCTCTCTGAAAAAATGGCGGCCCTGGAGCCTTCTCTGCTGCCGCTATGTTCCCTTCTGGTTTTTGTGTCATTGTGTCCCTTGGGTCTCCTCCTGCCTGTGACTTTTGTTTCTTCAGCTGTCCACCTTCCTCATCCCCCATGAAATGGGCCCCGTTCTCTGCCCTCGGCCCTCTTCTCTTTCTCTATCCTCCCTCACTTGGCGACATCACCAGGTCCTAGGTTTAGTCATTGTCTTTGTACAGAAGACTCAGCTCGGCCTAGCCAGCCCTGGTATCTCTGCCAAGCTCGAGGCCTCACTACTGACTGCTGACTGGAGATTTTGGAGTACAATTCTCATGCTTTTCCCAATCTAACATGCCCCCAAAGAACTCCTTATCCTCTGTTAGGAAGGCCTCTCTTCTTCCAGTTTCCCAGTTCTGAAACTTAAGTTTTTCCTGGACTTTTTAGTCTTCCTCACCCGGCAGAGCTGACTGCCAAATCTTGTCCATCATTGCTCTCTTACAGACTATCTCCTCCCAGGTCTCTACCTCAATCTCTGAGCCTCTCAACTCCTCCTACATATAGCCATCAAAGCAGTTTTCTGAAAATGCTCTAAATGTCATCTCTAGAATAAAATATCTGCACTTAAAGCCCTTTGTAACCTGCTACAATCTATGTTTCCAGGGGTATTATATAGGCTACCTTTCCTGCACTCAGTGGTACAGCCAGACTTGCCTGCTTGCAGTTCTTCACAAATAACCCTCCATCTCCTTTGTCCACACCTTTACATTGGCCTGAAATGTGCTTCCCTCTTTCCCTCTGTCTCTGAGAATTCCTATAATCCTTCAAAACTCCACAACTACTATATACATCAAGCCTTTCCTGCATGTTCCTCACTTTCTCCCACCCACACCACTATAATGATTTTGTATATATTATGTATATACTTATTTGTGAACAGTCACAAAACTTAAGCTCCTTAAGGGAAGGAACTATATCTCACTTGTGTCTTTGTAACCCTAGTGCCTGACATAAACCCTGTCATATGGAAGGCACTTGTTAAATGAATGTTGAAAAGCTGATTTATCTCAACTAGTATGAATGATTCCTTCATGGTAGAGAGTCTAATATCTCCTTATCCTGTGCATTTCTTTTCTTGTCTCTTAACATTACATGGCTACCTGGGCAGTAATGCAAACTGTCCACATGTTGTTCTTCATTCTTACTATACAGCCAAACCACCTTGGTCATACAACTGTTTTGTACCTTTGACACCACTTCCAGTGGCCAACCTCACTAGTAATATGCTACTGTATTTTTTATGTTCACCATAACTTTATTTCCTTCTGAATGAGTTACAACTTTGATTCTTCAAAGAATTGTTTCCATGATTTATAGGCATACACTATAAACTAGAAAACTACTATTAAAAAAATAGTAGAAAGAAAAGTTTCAGGTCATTAAAAGAACTGTGTAACATTCTAAATGCAAACCTTTCTATTTAATTCTGATAATGGTTCATTCTTCTTCCACAATCTGTTTAAAATACACACATACACACATATATTATATACATACCTACTAAAGGATCAGCTCTATGGCCTATGCATATACTTGAATATCCTAGTCTGGCCATTCCATATAATTCATATATTTGGTTTTCCTAAGTACATAATTGGACTAAATCCTTCTTTGCCTGGTTTTGGAATCAATTTAGGTTTTATAATAGCTGGGTTACTGATGCAATCAGAACAATGCTATCCTACAATAGAGACATCTAGAAGATCACTATTTATAGCGAAACCTTCCATTTGGATTCTGTAGTAGATGTACTCTATCATAATGAAAAGTATCTTTAAAGAGCATATAAAACCCTGTTTTATGCCTTATTTGACATTAATAATTAGATGGCTGGGTAAAGTTATCACTTTTGTTACTCCTCTTAAGGAATCAAAGAATCACAACTTGAGAATTGGGAAGGACCTCAGGGGTCAATGAATCTGATCCAAATTCAGAAGAGTCCTCTACTATATACACAACATCAATTTTTGCTCTAATAGTGGGGGGAGAGGGAGAGATGCCTCTCAAGGCATCTCATTCTATTTGTGGTTATATTTATCAGGAAGTTTTTCCTAAAATTTTATCTAAATTTGGCTCTTTACAATTGCTATTCATTGTTCCTAGTTCTGCTCTCAAGTGCCTAGGATAAGAGTGATTTCTTTCTCATGAGATGGCCCTCCAAATACTTAGAGCCAGCTATCACTTTTCCCAAATCTTCTTTACTCCTGGGCTAACTCAACCAAGTTTCCTTCAGGGCTTATTACCATTTAAGGTACCCTCTTCTTGGTTCTTTACAACAGTGGTGTCAAACTGAAATAGAATCAGATTCTTCCCTTAGAAAACTACAAATTAACATTATGTAGTATTGTATTTTTATTCATTTTGTTAAACATTCCTCAATTATATTTTAGTCCGATTCCTGCAGCAGCCTCAGTCTGATACCTCTAGTCTATAGCTTATCAATATCCTTCTTAACCTGTGGTGCTCCAACAGTATACAATATTCTAGAAGTGATCTAAAAGGGACAAAACACAACTAGACTATTGCCTTTTTATTCTTGGAAATAATGCCTCTTTTAACAATACCCAACATCGGGGGGCGGAGCCAAGATGGTGGAGTAAAAACGGGTCTCTCTGCGTCCTCCTCCGATCTTCTCTCAAATCAACAATAAAATAAGCCTCTGAACTGATCTTCAAGTCAACGAATCCAGAAATATTTGGACACTGTTTTCAGATATTTCTGAAGAACTTCACATCAAGTTTGTCTAACTCGACAGAGGGATAAACAGGATAAACAGGATAAACATTTTTTTTTACTCCAGTGCAGGCCGGAAGTGAGGGTGGGGCTCAGCTCAGCTCATCATAGCAGAAACTCCAAACTCCAAACACCTGGAGTTTATCTGAGGCACTCGGGACACTGCCCTGATTGGGGGCAGGTGTTCTGGCAGACTTGGCTTGTTTAAGGAGTAATTCAGACTTAGTCCTAGCCCCCACCAGCCCATCACTTTAAGTAAATTCGCAGGATTGCCCCAGGGCAAAGTTCTTCAGCCGCCACCGTTTTTCGAGCCTTAAAGAGACATCCACTCTGTCTAAAAAAATGAAGAAGCAAAAGAGAGCTCTTACCATAGACAGCTTTTATCGAGAGAAAGGGATGACCCCAGATCCTGAGGTTCCTTTAGATAAAACTCCAGAGGAAGTTATTAAGGACCATCACTGGTCCCCTTTTCAAAAGGCCTTTCTGGAAGATTGCATAAAGAACCTCAAAAGAGAGCTGGAGGATAAATGGGAAAATAAATTGAAATCAATGCAAGAAGGATACACTATCTTGCAAGAAGGATATAATGCCCTGCAAAAGAGATATGAAAAAGACACCAATATATTGAAAAATAAAATTAGTGAAGTGGAAAAAGAGTGCAATGAACAAAAAAATTCAATTGGCCAGTTACAAAAGGAGCTTAAAAAGGTAACTGAAGAAAACAACACTTTAAAAATAAGAATTGAACAAATGCAAGTGAATGACTCAATTAGACTTCAAGAATCAGTCAAACAAAAACAAAAAAATGAAAAATTAGAAGAAAATATGAAATATCTCCTAGGAAAAACAACTGACTTGGAAAATAGATCTAGGAGAGACAATCTAAGGATTATTGGATTTCCTGAAAGCCATGATGAAAAAAAAGAATCTAAACACTATCTTCCAGGAAATCCTGAAAGAAAACTGCCCTGAGATTGTAGAATCAGAAGGCAAAATCACCATTAAAAGAATTCTCCTATCACCTTCTGAAAGAGACCCCAAAATTAAAACCCCAAGGAATATAGTGGCTAAATTTCAGGACTACAGCACCAAGGAAAAGATTCTGCTAGCAGGTAGAAAGAAACAATTCAAATACCGAGGATCAATAATTAGAATCACACACGATTTGTCAGCCTCCACATTGAAGGATCGAAGGGCCTGGAACCAGATATTCTGAAAGGCAAAGGAACTTGGATTACAGCCAAAAATAACCTATCCAGCTAGAATAAGCATTATCCTCCAGGGAAGAAGATGGTCATTTAATGATATAAGTGAATTTCACCTATTTCTAATGAAAAGACCAGATCTGAACAAAAAATTCGACCTCCAAACACAGAACTCAAGAGAAGCATAAAAAGGTAAAAAGGAAAGGACTCTTGAGAACTTTATTTCTACTATGGGGATACTTAAAGTTTGGGGGTATAATTAACTAGATATTACTTTGATAATATGAAAAAGAAAACTAGAGAGGGAAAGGTTGTCATACTGGGGAAAAGAGGGAAAAAGTGGTAAAATAAGATTTAAAAAAAAAAGGAGGTAAAAACAAGGTAAAATCTCTTGAAGAGGCAAAGAAAACCTAATATAATTGAGAGAAAGAGGGGAGGGAGATGAGCATTGTGTAAATCTTAGTCTCATCAGGTTGGGCTCTAAAAGTGTATATCAGACACTTGATTTCACATAGAAACTTGTCCATTGCTAGAGGGAAATGGGAGGGAAAGGAGGAAAAGAAAGGGATAAACTAATAGAAGGGAAAATAGAAGAATCAGGGGAAAGGAGCAAAAAAAGGGGGAGGAGATCTAAGGGGTGGTAGATTGTTTGGGGGAGGGGGTCATCAAAAGCAAAGTACTGAGGAGGGGGGAAGGGAGAAAGGGGAAAGGAAAGGGAAAAACATAACTTGAGTAAATAAGAGGGCAGGAAATAAAGAATTAGTTATTCTAACTGTGAATGTGAATGGGATGAACTCTCCCATAAAGCAGAAGCAGATTGCAGACTGGATTAAAAACCAGAATCCCACAATATGTTGTCTACAAGAAACACCTAAAACATAGTGACACATGTAGGATGAAGGTAAAAGGCTGGAGCAGAACCTATTATGCTTCAGGTGAACAAAAAAAAGCAGGGGTAGCAATCCTTATCTCAGATCAAGTAAAAGCCAAGATAGATCTAATCAAAAGAGATAAGGAAGGAAACTATATTTTATTAAAGGGTACCATAGATAATGTAGCAATATCAATACTAAATATATATGCACCAAGTGCAATAGCATCCAAATTCCTAGGGGAGAAATTAAGAGAGATGCAAGAAGAAATAGACAGCCAAACTATACTAGTGGGGGATCTCAACCTTGCTCTCTCAGAATTACATAAATCAAACCACAAAATAAACAAGAAAGAAACTAGGGAGATAAATCAATTGTTAGAAAAGTTAAGTATGATAGATCTATGGAGAAAATTGAATGGAGACAGTAGGGAGTTTACTTTTTTCTCAGCAGTCCATGGAACTTATACAAAAATTCACCATGTGTTAGGGCATAAAAACCTCAAAATCAAATGCAGAAAGGCAGAATTAGTAAATGCATCTTTTTCAGATCATGATGCAATAAAAATCACATGCAATATAAGGCCAGGAGAAAATAAACTAAAAGTTAATTGGAAATTAAATAATCTAATCCTGAAGAATGAATGGGTGAAAGAGCAAATCATAGACACAATCAATAATTTCATCCAGGAGAATGACAATAATGAGATAACATACCAAAATGTGTGGGATACTGCCAAAGTAGTTATAAGGGGCAATTTTATATCTCTAGATGCTTACTTGCATAAAATAGAGAAAGAAAAGATCAATGAATTGGGCTTATTATTAAAAAAAACTAGAAAAAGAACAAATTAAAAACCCTCAATTAAATACCAAATTGGAAATTCTAAAAATAAAAGGAGAAATTAATAAAATTGAAAATAAGAAAACTATTGAATTAATAAATAAAACTAAGAGTTGGTTCTACAAAAAAACCAACAAAATAGATAAGCCTTTAGTTAATTTGATAAGAAAAAGGGAAGAGGAAAATCAAATTGTTAATTTCAAGGATGATAAGGGAGAACTTTCCTCCAATGAAGAGGAAATTAGAGCAATAATTAGGAGTTACTTTGCCCAACTTTATGCCAGTAAGTTTGATAATCTAAATGAAATGGAGGAATATCTACAAAAATATAGATTGCCCAGGTTAACAGAAGAGGAAATAAATTATTTAAATAGCCCCATATTAGAAAAAGAAATAGAACAAGCTATTAATCAACTCCCTAAGAAAAAATCTCCAGGGCCAGATGGATTTACATGTGAATTCTACCAAACATTCAAAGAATAATTAATTCCAATACTATACAAACTATTTGAGAAAATAGGGACAGAAGGTATACTGCCAAATTCCTTCTATGAGACCGATATGGTGCTGATAGCTAAACCAGGTAGGGTGAAAACAGAGAAAGAAAACTATAGACCAATTTCCCTAATGAATACTGGTGCAAAAATTTTAAATAAGATATTAGCAATGAGATTACAGAAAGTCATCCCCAGGATAGTACACTATGACCAAGTAGGATTTATACCAGGGATGCAGGGCTGGTTCAATGTTAGGAAAACTATCAGCATAATTAATTATATTAATAACCAAACTATCAAAAACCATATGATTATCTCAATAGATGCAGAAAAAGCATTTGATAAAATCCAACACCCCTTCCTATTAAAAACACTAGAGAGTATAGGAATAAAAGGGCTTTTCCTTAAAATGATCAGTAGCATTTATTTAAAACCATCAGCAAGCATCACATGTAATGGAGACAAACTAAAACCATTCCCAATAAGATCAGGAGTGAAACAAGGCTGCCCACTGTCACCACTGCTATTTAATATTATATTAGAAATGTTAGCTTTAGCAATAAGAGAAGAGATAAAAGGAATCAGAGTAGATAATGAAGAAACCAAATTATCACTCTTTACAGATGACATGATGGTATACTTAGAGAACCCTAGAGACTCAACTAAAAAACTACTAGAAACAATTCACAACTTTAGCAAAGTTGCAGGATTCAAAATTAATCCACATAAATCATCAGCATTTTTATATATTACCAACAAAATTCAGCAGTAAGAGATACAAAAAGAAATTCCATTCCAAATAATGGATGATAGGATAAAATATTTGGGAATCTATCTGCCAAGGAAAAGTCAGAAACTATAAGAACTAAATTACAAAACACTTTCCACACAAATAAAATCAGACCTAATCAACTGGAAAAACATTAAGTGCTCATGGGTAGGCAGAGCGAATATAATAAAAATGACAATACTACCCAAACTAATCCACTTATTTAGTGCCATACCAATCAAACTCCCAAGAAATTATTTTACAGATCTAGAAAAAATAGTAGCAAAGTTCATTTGGAAGAACAAAAGGTCAAGGATTTCAAGGGGATTAATGAAAAAAAAAAGGCAGATGAAGGTGGCCTTGCTGTACCAGATCTAAAACTATATTATAAAGCAGCGGTCATCAAAACCATTTGGTACTGGCTAAGAAATAGAGCAGTCAATCAGTGGCACAGGATAGGTTATCAGGACAATCTAGGCAATAACCTTAACAATCTAGTATTCAATAAACCCAAAGACCCCAGCTTTTGGGATAAGTACTCACTATTCGGCAAAAACTGCTGGGAAAATTGGAAACTAGTATGGAAGAAATTAGGGCTTGACCCACACCTAACACCGCACACCAAGATAAGATCTAAATGGGTTCATGATCTAGATATAAAGAGTGATATTGTAAGCAAATTAGAGGAACATAGTATAGTTTACCTCTCAGACCTGTGGAGATGGGATAAATTTATGTCCAAAGAAGATCTGGAACTCCTAATTGAATACCAGATAGATAATTTTGATATATTAAGTTAAAAAGTTTCTGTACAAATAAAACTATTGCAGACAAGATTAGGAGGGAATCAAATTGGGAAATCATCTTTACATTTAATGGTTCTGATAAAGGCCTCATTTCTAAAATATATAGAGAATTGTCTCATATATATATATAAGAATTCAAGCCACTCTTCAATACATAAGTGGTCAAGGGATATGAACAGACAATTTTCAGATGATGAAATTAAAACATCTCTAGTCATATGAAAAGTTGCTCCAAATCACTATTGATCAGAGAAATGCAAATTAAGACAACTCTGAGGTACCACTACACACCTGTCAGATTGGCTAAAATGACAGGAAAAGATAACGATGAATGTTGGAAGGGATGTGGGAAAGCTGGGACACTAATACATTGTCGGTGGAACTGTGAACGGATCCAACGATTCTGGAGAGCAATTTGGAGCTATGCTCAAAAAGTTATCAAACTGTGCATATCCTTTGACCCAGCAGTGTTTCTATTGGGCCTATATCCCAAAGAGATCTTAGAGGAGGGAAAGGGCCCCACATGTGCAAGAATGTTTGTGACAGCCCTTTTTGTAGTGGCTAGAAACTGGAAACTGAATGGATGCCCATCAATCGGAGAGTGGCTGAATAAGTTATGGTATATGAATGTTATGGAATATTATTGCTCTGTAAGAAACGACCAGCAGGACGATTTCAGAGAGGCCTGGAGGGACTTGCATGAACTGACGCTGAGTGAAACGAGCAGAACCAGGAGATTATTATACACAGCAACAACAGTATTACATGATGATCAATTCTGATGGACAGGGCTCTCTGCAATAAAGAATTGTCTCAAACCAGTTCCAGTTGTTCACTGAAGAAAACCATATACACCCAGAGAGTGGGATATGAAATATGGACCACAACATAACATTTTCATGCTCTCTATTGAGGTTTGCTTGCATTGTGTTTCCTTTCTCTGATTTTCTTTTTTTTCTTGTAGATAGGATTTTTCTTGCACAACTTGTCAAGTATTTTAACATTATTAACATGTAGTGGACTTCCTGCCATCTAGGGGAGGGGAGGGGACTGGGGGTAAAATTTGTAATGGATAGCTTTGTAAAGATCAATGCTGGGGAACTACCCATACATATGTTATACAAATAAAAAGCTTTAATAAAAAAAAAGAAACAATACCTAACATCCCAATACCTTTCCTTCTGTAGTATATTATTGAATGACTGAATGAAAAAGCACTTATGAAGCATATGCTATAAGCAAAGCATTGTTGCAATCTAACCATTCTTCTCCCATTTTGTATTTGTGGAGTTGATTTCTTTAACCCAAGCATAAATTATAGAGTTTACTCTATATAGTCTCTATATTAAATTTCACCATATTAGATTCAACACAAGATTCTAGCTTTTAAAGATCTGTTTGTATCCTGACTGTCAACTAGTGTATTAGATATCTCTCCCAGCTGTGTCTTAACTCCATATCTGATAAGAATGCCCTCAAAGCCATTATACAAGACACTGATAATAATGTAAAAACAGCAGAGGGTGAAATATAATCCTTAAAGCACTCTACTGGAGACCGTCTTCCTACCCAGAAGACATTAAAAATTATTGTTAAAGATTATTCTTTGAGTCCAGTGATTGAAGCAACTCTGAATCCATCTAATTGTATTTTACCCAGCCCACATCTCTCCATCTTTTCCATAAAAACAACAAAAGATACTTAATCAAATCCTTTGTTAAAATCTAGTTAAATTATAACTCCTGCATTCCCCTCATATATTAATGTTGTAAGCCTGTTAAAAGAAAGGAAATGAAGCCAGTCTAGCATAATCTATGCTGATGTTCTCTAATTGTCTCTTTAATGATCTTCTTAGAATTTTCTGAAGAACTGAAGTCAAGCTTACTGTCCTACTGTCTGCACTGTATCCCCCCCCACCCCTGTTTTTGAAAACCAGGCCAATATACACTCTTTTCTTTTCTTTTTTTTTTATAAAGCTTTTTATTTACAAAACATATGAGTGATTTTTCTACACCAACCTTTGCAAAAACTTTTTTTTCCCCCAAGCTTTTCCCCTTCTTCCCCCCACCCCCCACCCCTAGATGACAGGTAATCTAATACATGCTAAATAGGATAAATTATATGACAAATACAATACATGCATACATATCTACACAGTTATCTTACTGCACAAGAAACATCAGATCTAGAAAGAGAAGAAAAAACAACCTAAGAAGGAAAACAAAATGCATGGAAATATTCACAGAAAGCGTTAAAATGCTGTGTTGTGGTTCACACTCAGTTCCCACAGGCCTCTCTCTGGATGTATATGACTATCTTCATCGCTGAACAACTGGTTTGAATCACATCATTGTTGAAGAGAACCACGTCCATCAAAATTGATCATCGTATAGTCTTGTTGCTGTGTATAATGTTCTCCTGGTTCTGCTGATTTCACTCAGCATCAGTTCATGCAAGTCTCTCTAGGCCTCTCTGAAATCCTCCTGTTGGTCATTTCTTACAGAACAATAATATTCCATAACATTCATATACCATAATTTATTCAGCCATTCTCCAATTGTTGGGCATCCTTTCAATTTCCAGTTTCTTGCTACTACAAAAAGGGCTGCCACAAACATTCTTGCACATGTGGGTCCCTTTCCCTCCTTTAAAATCTCTTTGGGATATAGGCCCAGTAGAAACACTGCTGGGTCAAATGGTATGCACTGTTTGATAACTTTTAGAGCATAGTTCCAAATTGCTCTCCAGAATGGTTGGATCCGTTCATAGTTCCACCAACAATGTATCAGTGTCCCAGTTTTCCCACATCCCCTCCAACAGTTATCATTATCATTTCCCATCATTTTAGCCAATCTGACAGGTGTATACACTCTTTTCTAGTGCTATACCATCTCTCCTGTTTTCTACAATCTTCTGAATGTCACTGATGGTGGTTCAGAAACCGTACTCACCAATTTTTTTTTAGTACCTGAGGACATAGTTCATCTGAACAAGGTGATTTGAATTCATCAAGAGCTGCTCATCTCATTATTTATTATATTTTTATCTTACCATCTCATTATTTATCATGAGTATCAACATGTAACTACAGATAAAGAGGAGAGCAATAACAGCCAAGAGGAGATTAGCAAAAGGCAACTAGGTAGCTTAGTAGATAGAGGGCCAGGCCTCCAGTCAAGAAAACCTGAGTTCAAATCCAACCACTTAGTAAGTGACCATTAGTGTGTGTGACCCTGAGCAAGTCACTTAACCTCTGCCTGACTCAGTTTCCTCATCTGCAAAGTCAGACAATGACAGCACCTACCCCCGAGGATTGTTGTGAGGATAAAATGAGATCACCATTGTGAAGCTCTTATATGGCACACACTAAACACTATATAAATGTCAACTAATAGTAGCAGTACTAAGATTATTCCCTTGGATCACAGCTTTGGGGCCAAGAGCTCATCTAGAGGTCACATTGCAACCCACTCATTTTATAGATGAGGAAGCTGGGGCCCCAAGAGACTCAGGGACTTGCTTTAGATCATGCAGCTGGACTCCTAGTCTAGCACTCTTTCCACTCTATCACACACCTTTTAGAGATGGTACTTTCATTCACCCTTGAAAGAAAAGAAATATTCTAAAAGGGGAAAGAGAAGAAACATCACAGAAATTGTGGATAAGAGGGAGAAATGGGATACCGGTTCAATTTGGCTGGAACATAGACGGAATGAAGGGGAGTGACAGAAAATCTTTCTGCAAAGGTAGGGGCCAAATAATGAAAGGTCTTTAAAACCAAAGTGAGAAGTTTTTATTTTATCTTCAATGTCATAGGGAGACACTGAAGTCTTGAGAAGGGGAGTGACAGGGTCAAACCTACACCTTAGAGAGATGATTTTGGTGGCTGTGGAGGATGGACTGGAGAATGAAGAGACTATAAATGTGGATACCAATTAGGAAACCACTATAATAGTCCATGGGAGTCCATCTAAACTAGGGTAGAGATCATGTGAAAACAGAGAAATAAGTAGATGTGAGAGATACTGTGGAGGTAGATTCAATAGCAACTTATTGGCATGGGAATAAAGGAGAGTGAAAAGTCAAATATTATTCCAATACTGCCAACCTAGATTATTGAAGGGCAGATCATGCTCTCATGTGAGAAACAGGAAATCTGGAGGAGAATAATAATTTTGTGCCTATTGAGTTTGAGATACCTGTAGGACATCCAGGTAGAAATGTTTCGCAGGTAGCTAATGAGGTTGGTACTACTGGAGTTCAAGACAGAAATGAAACCTAGTGATACAGATTGGAAATCATCTGGATAGAAGTGATAATTGAAGCTGGTAAGAGAGTGACAAACTTTGGGAAGACACCCAAACAGGATATGAATTAAGATCCCTCAAAGGAAGCTGAGCAAGAACAGAGAAATACAACTAGTCAGTCAACAAGCACTTATAAGTACCTACTAAAATGTAAGAAGGCAGAAGAGTCACAAAAATCAAGCAAATAGAGAGTATCTAAAAGTCTAGGACAACAGAAAAAAATTAAAGAAAATCATGTCACTCTTTTCAAAACCTTTCAATGGCTTTCTTGACAATATCTAAATTGTTTAGTGTAGCATTTCTGTATTAAAGTGTATGGCTGCCTTCTAATGTTCTGAAATCAAACTATTTTTTAAAATATTTAAATTTTCTCACTCCCTTATGAAATGGATAGTTTTGATTATATAATGAATATTATATAATTATATAATGAATATATTGATGGATATAGTTATTGATTATATAAAATTTAAAAGTTTTATCCCAAACAAAATCAAAAATTAGAAGGAAAGCAGAAAACTGGGGAGGAAGAAAGGGATAGAATTTGCGCGCTGTGCTACTTGGTTTTACCAATCTACTGGGTTTTTTCCCCTGCTCTTTTGTTCTTTCTTACAAGGGATGGTTTACTTAGTGGGGGAAGAAGGGAGGGAAACATTCAACAATGAATATATGTAAAAACAAAAGATATCACTTTTTAAAATTTTAGCACCAACAAATCAACTCAAAGCAAGTTTCTAATTTCAGTTCTCTTGTGAGGCTTTGATGGCAACTGGTCTGCTGAAGTACTCATCAGAAGCTAGCCAGCAGTACCACCTAGTGCTAAAATTCAAGAAATACACCTTAGAGCAATCAAAAACTATTCTGTAACCATATTCTTGAGAAATGAAAAACTGTCATTTTAATCTTGTCTTTTCCAACTATGAATATGTTGCTGGACAATTAATATGATGGTAATTTTTTCATGCTCTTTGGAGGAAAACTAAAATCTATCACTTTTGGAAAGAGCAAAACTAATTTTTTTCTGACATTATCATTGTAAAACACAGGAACTCTTTAAAAAAAAAAATTATTTTGTATATTCAGTGATTTGCTGACCTGAATAAATTCAGTTTCTTACAAAGCACCAAGTCATCAAATCTTCCTTTAGAATACCAGGACTACTCATTCCTTTCTCTCCATTCCCATTGCTTTAAGGTTAATTTACACCCTCCCTTACCACTACATACCTATATTATTGCAACTGCCTTCAAATTATCTCTTGCTTCCATTCTTTCCCCTAAAATCAATCCATCCTATATAATTAATATTTCCCAAGTGTCAAAAAAAAATCTTAAATAGCTATTTACTATTACCTACAAAAATGAAAATCCAAACTCTTTTAACCTGTCATTCAATTTAACACCCTATTTTTCCAGGTTCCTTTCAAGAATGTTCCAGTTAAAAGTCAAACAACTAACTATCTCCCCATTTTAGCACATCATTTATTGACTTCATAAACACACACACACACACACACCATAGAAAACACTCCCTCCTCATTATTAACTTTAAGAATTCTTATCTTCCTGAAAGAGATCTCAAATGCCACTCTCTCCTTGAAGTATTCTCTGATGTTCCCATCTTAAAGCATTATCAACAAGGTCAGATTTTCCTAATGCATTGTGTCTGACTCTTTCCTTTGCCTACCTTGCACTATATTTAACTGAAGAAGAATGTAAGCCCTTTTTAGAGTTAGGAATACAATACTAAACTGTCCAACCTTTAAGACGAATTCTTAAGGGGAAACAGAAGCAAGCAATTATCTTTATGGAGAGAACAGCAATTACTTTTTTTTAAACTATATATGGGTCCCTGGATTATCCCGAGCAATTCCAAACATCAGGTCAAGATACAAATTAGCCTTTTTTAAAAAAAAAAATGACATCCTAAAGCAGGGGTTCTCTATCAGTTCACTGAAGCCCTGGCTGAATATGAAACCTAATTTCTTAGAAGAATAAGAGAAGAACTTCTGAAACTGTCTAGTTCAACTCTTTTATTTTATAGATGAAAATTTTGAGGTGTTACATGCCACTTTTTCCCCTATTATTCACAGCAGAGAAGGGGGCATGGTACTAATGGTCAACATCATCAACAAGCTTGTTCCATATCAACTAGATATATTTTCTCTGTTTTCTTTTTTCTCAGTCTTCAATACTGAATGTCCTAAAGTAGAGATGTGAAAATCACAAATGTAGCTTGAACCAGATTAAAATGTAACTAGGAAATATTAAACAAGATGAATTTTTAAAAATAAGTGTTAATGTATAGTTTTTAAGTTAATATGCTGTCAGAGATTTCCATTTAAATTTGATACCACTGTCCTAACACTTCTCAAATTTTTCCTAATGACATAGGCTTTCATTTTCCAGAAATCTTAAGATCACTAATAAGGCTGGCAGTGGGGTATCTGCTGGCCTATGATTAACCACATTAATATTTGAGATTGGCAAGTCAGTTATAATCAACTTGTCAGGAGGAAAAGATATGCAACAATTAACAAAGAATAATTACTCAGAGTACAAAAGTATAGGAAGACTGAGCAGAGCAAACATATTTTTAAATGTGTATGTATATGTGTGTGTGTGTGTATATGTTAAATATATACATATATAGGCATACAGAGCCACATAAATACATATACAATAGACACAAGCGCATATCCTTTGGACATACCTGTATTCTTTCTTGTCCTGAGGATGAAGCAAACCCTGAAGCTCTACCACACAATCTTCGTGTAATAAACAATGAGACACAGGAATACTGAAGACAGGAAAAAAAAAATTGCTTTTTTTTCACTTCAGGATGCAGGGAATTAGTCAATATCCTAAACTCAAATCCTAACAATTTTCTTAATTATTTTTAATTTTCTTAAGAAAAAAAAAACTTCTTAAATATAAGAGAAATATAAAATGAGTTTTATATTTAAGAAATTTTTGAGGCCAGGTCTCTAACAGTATTGCTGGTCTGTAAACTAGTATGATACATCTGCCAATGAGGAATTTTGTATGAGTTTGTCAGAAAGTGAAATTTACTTTTCTAAGCAGCAGTAATTGGTGTTCATAACAACCCAGAGTAAACAAAAAATTTTAAATTCTATTTTCTATCCACTGTTTAAGAAGATGGTGATGCATCATATAATGTGTTTTTAAAAGATTCTATCAAAAATGTCCAAAGGTTAAGGGTTCTGATAAAGGTCTCATCTCTAAGATATATAGAGAATTGTCTCATATTTATAAGAATTCAAGCCATTCTCCAATTGATAAATGGTCAAAGGATATGAACAGACAATTTTCAGATGAGGAAATTAAAACTATTTATAATCATATGAAAAGGTACTCCAAATCACTATTGATCAGAGAAATGTAAATTAAGACAACTCTGAGGTACCACTACACATCTGTCAGATTGGCTAAAATGACAGGGAAAGATAAAGATGAATGTTGAAGGGGATGTGGGAAGACCGGGACACTGATGCATTGTTGGTGGAGCTGTGAACGGATCCAGCCATTCTGGAGAGCAATTTGGAGCTATGCTCAAAAAGTGATCAAACTATGCATACCCTTTGACCCAGCAGTGTTTCTATTGGGCTTATATCCCAAAGAAATCATAACAGAAGGAAAGGGCCCCACATGTGCAAGAATGTTTGTGGCAGCCCTTTTTGTAGCGGCTAGAAACTGGAAACTGAATGGATGCCCATCAATTGGAGAGTGGCTGAATAAATTATGGTATATGAATGTTATGGAATATTATTGCTCTGTAAGAAATGACCAGCAGGATGATTTCAGAGAGGCCTGGAGAGACTTGCATGAACTGATGCTCAGTGAAGTGAGCAGAACCAGGAGATCATTATTCATGGCAACAATACTATATGATGATCAATTCTGATGGACATCACTCTCTTCAACAATGAAATGCTTCAAACCAGTTCCAATTGTTCGGTAAAAGAGCCATATACACCTAGAGAGAGGGATGTGAAATGTGGACCACAACATAACATTTTCATGTTCTCTATTGATGTTTGCTTTCCTTTATCGGATTATTCTTTCTTGTAGATATGATTTCTCCCGAACAAAAAAAATGATGTGTGGCAATAACTATACATATATTCAATTTCTTAAGTATTCTAACATAATTATCATGTAGTGGATATCCTGCCATCTGGGGGAGGGATGGGGAGTAGGGGGGAAAAATTTGTAACAGAAAGCTTTGTAAGGGTTAATGTTTAAGAATTACCCATACATATCTTTTGCAAATAAAAAGTATTAATTAAAAAAAAATGTCCAAAGGGAGCTTTGCTGCTTAGAAAAGTAAATCTGTAGACACAATAAGGATAACATTTGGGGGTGACTTAATATAAGGGCAAACAATTCTATATGCCTCAGTGATTCCCATATAAAGATATGAGTTTTAATTAATCATCTCTTCACATCTAGTTAACTTAGGAGTTCGTAACTAGTCTTTGAACCTACAGGCTTTTTTTTTAACTATTTTTTTTGATAACTATTTCAATATAATTGCTTTCCTTTGTAATCTTATGTATTTTATGCATTTAAAATGGCATACAAATACTACATATTTTTTTATCAAATATGTGCCAGTTACTGAGAAAATGACCGTACAAATGGTACAAAGGAATTACTCAAGGAATTTCTATTTTATTAGGGGAATGTAGTATAGATAAGAGAATATAGGAGATTTATGAAGTAGATATAAAGCAATGGGGATAGGAGCTGAGAGACAAATTACTAGAGTAACTAGGCAAGTGCCTCTTGAAGTAAGAGGCTTCCCAGTTTGTCCTTAAAGGGGGCCAGTGGTTCCAGGTGTGGAGGACAATCTATACAAAGCAACAACAGAGGTAAGAGATGAAAGGACCTACATGTTGCTCTCTAGCAAGCAGGCAGGTCAGCTTGGCTGAAGCCAAAAGTACATAAAATAGAATAGTGGGTGAACAAGAGTGTACCAGTTCAAACTGAAGGCAAATGTTAAAAATTTTGGTACAAAAAGTTACACTTGGAAATTGGCAAACTATGAATCAGACCTTTGATTTATTGTTTTGCTGTCTGCTTTGAATGAGAAATGATACAAGAAAATCTTAAATAAAATAGATTAAATTTAAAAGCATATCATTCCTACAGCTTCCTCACCTGAGCAAGTTGTTAAACATTTACTACCTGAAATGGGTCCATATTTGCTTCACTACTAGGATTTCTTAAACTTATTTTCACTAGAGACTGCTTTTCACCTGAGAAATTTTTACATGATCCCAAGTATATAGGTATATAAAATAAGTATACCAATCAAACATTTACTGATAACAAATCATAATTTTGCAAGTTATACGAGCTTTGCACTAGATTCTCTCTGACATGTAACAGGAAAAGATTAAGAACCCCTGCTCTGCTTCCGCACATACATCCTTACTAAATTGTAAACTTTTGAGTACAGGGCTCAACTTTAATTACTCTCTGTATCTAACAAGTCTCAGTCTAAGCTGAATTCAGTTTTCCTTTCCAAATATAATTGCATTGCTGACTAATCATTAACCAGAAACCTGCAAATGGGCAGGGAAAGGGGCGGGCCTTAAGAGTTCATCAGCACGTGGACCTCCCTTCCACAATGCAGGTCTGCCATTTATGGGCTTATGAGAGCTGGTGAAGTGACTTGCTCAGGGTAACGCAGTCGCGTATTTGGGACGGGACTTGAACCCAGACCTTCCCGATTTCAGAGCTGACTGCCCAGGGGTGACAAGCACCGATGGGCTCCGACATCCGGCCGCCCCCCCACACTCAGGACCTACTCGACTGGCTGCACGAAGCCACAGGACTCTGCCCGACACACGAAGAAGCTCTTGCCTTTATTGGGGCCCTCGCGGACTCCGGTTTTCAGAAAGCAAAGGGTCCCTGAGGGAAAAAGGCGACAGTGAGGACATGCGGATACCGGTCATGTGGAGGCAAAAGAAACATCCCTCCTCCCTCCGGGCACGCACCCGCCCACCCGAGTCCCCGGCCCGGACGCCCTCACCATGATCGGGACACCGAACCGGCTCCATAGGTCCGTCGGAACGACTTCTCTCCTTCTCCAGCGAAGCCCCGCCTTCTCGCTCGGCCGGGAGTCAGTCACACGGCGCAGCTCGGCGTCTTCCGCCATCAGTCAGTCCTCCCTGAGGCCCAGCCAATCATATTGGAGGCGGAGCTCACGAACCCCAACCAAGATCGCCGGAGGCCTTAACGCGTCGGGAATTTAAAAAAAAGAGTAGATGGATTGGTCAGGATGAAAGAATTGTCCCTGGAGCCCTATTGGCGGAGGAAAAGACCGATGTGGGCAAGAACCAATAGTAGCAAGGCTCGCTGGTACTATAGTCCAAATTCAATGCCCGGGAAAAGTCTCGTGCAACTGGGAAACTGTGAGTGTAGCTGGGTGGCGGCTAGTCCCTGGAGCAGATGCGCGAGAATTTTTCCAGCTCTGCAATAAAATACTGGGCGCTTCTATTTCATTAGGAGGCTCTTGTCTAGTGTTTTGGTGATTGGTGGCGATGATGATGATGGCGATGAAGATGATGGTGGTGGTAGTAGTAGTGGTGGTGATGGTGATATCAACAACAGAAATAATGTCAATAATCAATGTCAAGACCGATTATTTCCTTTCACACACTCCTGGCTTCAGCCAACTCCCCTCCCCCCAACAAGTAGGTCCTTTCATCTCCCTCCTCCGGGCTTTTCCAGGCTGCCTTCCAAATGTACAACCGCCCCTCTTTCAGGACCAACTCCAGAAATCTTCATGAGATCCTCAAGCTTCACAAGAGCTTGTCTGGTTGCCCAACGTTTTCTCTCTCTCCTGGCCCCGGCCCCATCACTCTTCATGTATTTTGTCCCTATCCTGTATTTATTTCTCTGGGAACACACGCTCCCCCCGATGTAAACTCTAGCAAAGGGTTTGATGCTATTCAGACAAGTGGGACTTCACTTGACTCCATTTGGGGTTTTCTTGACAGAGACACTAGAGTGCTTTGCCATTTCTTTCTCCAGCTCATTTTACAGATGAGCAAACAGAAGGAGTGAGTTGCCTAGAGGCACACAGTGGGGAAAGTGTCTGAGGGTGGATTTGAACTCAAGAAGATGAGCCTTCCTGACTGCTGGCCCAGGGCTCTAGCCACTGTGCCACCTTGCTGCCCCAAGGGGGTCTGGGCTACTTTTGTATTTATATCTCCAGTGCCTACTACAGAGCCTGGCACATGGTTGATCTTTATCTGGTAATTTTACATTTGCAAAGCACTTTACTGGAGCTTAATTCATTTGATTCTCTCCATAATCTTGTGAAGTAGATACTATTATTCTCCCCATATTACAGATGAGGAAACTGAGGATGGGAAAAGTTAAGTGATTTGCCTAAGGTCACATCTATATTACTCATAGATATTCTTGATTAAGCAAAAACATTACATCAACCTATTTGAAAGATTACTCACTACCAAGAATGCAAGTTTGTTTAAAATTATATACCTAACTGATCATATTAATAATAAAACAATAAAATTATAATTGTTATCAATTAACATAGAAGACATAACTATTTTTTCAACCCCTAAATATCATAGGAATAAATTAGCCTTTCCTTACTATGGGAAACAATATTTTTATGCTAACACTAAGAAATCTCCCTTTAGACTGTGAGTTCCTTGAAAGCAAGAAGTGTTTTTTTGTTAGGTTTGGTTTGTTGTTGTTTGCCCTTCTTTGCGTCCCTGTGCTTGGCACAATGCATGGCATATAATACATGCTTAGTAAATTTTAGCTGACTGACAATTAACATCTGTAACATCTTACATCAGATTCGACAATAAGCGCCAAATTGATCCATGACCAAAATGTATAAGATCATATAAAACCCAGAAGAAGAGAAGATATTTTTATAACTGTGTTGAAGGGAATAATTCTTTACTAAACAAGGGATAGAGATAACTATAAAAGATAGATAATTTTTGTTATATAAAATTGAAAAACTTTTGCACATTAGAATTAATTAATTCTTTTTAATTAATGTGTTAGAATTAAAATTATAAAATCAGTTACCTGTTTTTTTAAAAATCTTTGCAGTAAAGTTCTCTGATAAAGACGTTACATTCAAGATATAAGGAACTGATTATTTATATGCATACATAGATGTATATTTGCATATATACATATATAATATACATATGTATATCTACTGGTATATAGACATATACAAATACACCCATAAGAGCTATTCTCAAAAGATCAAAAGATAAGTGGTCAAAGGATATAAATGAGTTGCTAAATGCTACCAATGGCTGCTACATTTCTCAATGGATCAAACGCTGAAGTCAGAAAGTCCAATTCTACCTCAGTGACTGGAGATATGATTCTGGGTTTCTTAATTTAATATTTAACTTCTGTTTGCCTCATCTGTAAAATGGAGGTAATGATAGCACTTACCTTCTAGTATTGATGTGAAGATCAAATGAAATAATACTTGTAAAATGCTTGTCACATAGTAAGCACTTAGTAAATGTTTCTTCCCTCCCCTTACTCCCCTATTTAAATAGCTAGGTAGCATAGGAAATAGAATGATATTCCTGAAATCAAGAAGACCTAATTAAATATTGTCCCTGAATATTAATTGTGTAATCACGGTAAGTACTTCTCTTAGTCTCAGATTCCTCATCTATCAAATACATTTATTTACAGTTTTGTTAGGAGAAACAATTGAAATAATATATACAAAGAGTTTGACTGTAAACATTACCTATTATTATCTCTTGGCAGAGAGGAGAATTGCATATAATATACAAGTCTTATAGGATTCTCTGAATCTATTAACTTAATAATTTCTTATGATATGATAATTTCCCATTAGTCCACATATTATAACTTATTCTATGTCTATTATTAAAATATTAATTCATATTAACTAATATGATATAATCATAAAAATAAGATTTTGATTAAATTAAATTGAAAAACTTTTGCCTAAGCAAAATCAATTCAGATAGAATTAAAGAGAAAACAGTCATCTGGTTTAAAACAATCCTTGCAGTAAATTTCTCTGGTGAAGATGTGATATCCAGTATATGTTGGGAACAATTCAATTATATATTTAATATCATAATTTTTTCAACCATTCCCTAGTTGATGAATACTCCCTGGTTTCCAGTTCTTTACTAGATCAGAAAAGTGCTCTTTTAGATGTTTCTTTAATATAAGTCCTTTCCCTTTTTCTATTATCTCTTTAGGACTTTTATTAAATTTAATAGATATTTTAAAAAATAATATAAAAGTTCACAGTTTCATATGTAATCCTCTTTTTCATTCATCTTGTGCTGAAATGTTTGTTGATTTTTTAATATAAAAAAATTTTTTAAGTGCTTGTTAATTCGTCTGGACACCTAGATCTCCATTTTTTTTTCTTTTTCTTTTCTTCTCTCTCTCTGTGTAATCTTCAGTAGTTATTTCCTAGACCTTATTTCGTAGTTTTTACTTCTGTAGCAAAATGAACACTATTAAAACTGTTACAATGCTTTTATCTCTGTAGATTCTATGCATATGAAGTGCATAAAAATATACTTTTGCCCATTTTCTGAAAACAATCTGGAATTATGCAAATAAAATAACTAAAATAAAATCCATACTCTTTGACCCAGAGATTCCACAGCCAAGCATATACTCCAAAGAAGTAATTGATAAGAAAATAATCCCCATATGCACGAAAATATTCATAGCAATATTTTTTTTGTAATAACAAAGAATTAAAAACAAAGTAGCTGCCCTTTGGGGAATGGCTAAGCAAATTATAGTATTTGGACATAATGGAATGTTACTATGCATTAAGAAATGACAGATATAATAAATATTGAGAAGCTTAGAAAAATTTATATGATTAGATGAGAAATATGAGTAAGCAGAGCCAAAAAAATCAATATACACAGTGACCAAACATAAAGGACAGCCATAAAAAGTAAAAAAAAAAAAAATTAACAGTATAAAAACAAAAAAATTATTTTTTAAGAAATATGATTTTGATTTTTACAATTTTATAACTGCAAATACTATCCTTCCTCAATAGCTGTCAGTGTATTTTATTGGGTTACTTGCTATATATATATAAACATTTATATAATGCTATAATAAATAAACTTTTGTTAGGATTTGAATGTATTGGAAGTTAATTCTTCTTCCCCTGTGGAATCTGAGTTAGCATTTCACATGTAGAATCTCAAAGGAAAACAAAACAAAACTAAAAGCACCTCTAGAAGGTCTTTGATTCCTCACTTGAAAGAATAACCCAAGGCCATTCTCCTTCAAGATTCAGATCAAGTACAACTTTTTTCATAAGACTTTTCCCTGGTCTCCCAGCTGATAGTGTTTTCCCCTCTAAGGTTACCTTCCATCCACTGTCTCATCTATCTCATCACTGTCTATCTACCTATTTATGGATGTGTTCTTTCCTTCATTAAGAGATAAACTCCTCGGGAAAGGGAACCACATGTGCAAAAATGTTTGTGGCAGCCCTTTTTGTAGTGGCTAGAAACTGGAAACTGAAGGGATGCCCATCAATTGGAGAATGGCTGAATAAATTATGGTATATGAAAGTTATGGAATATTATTGTTCTGTAAGAAATGACCAGCAGGATGATTTCAGAGAGGCCTGGAGAGACTTGCATGAACTGATGCCAAATGAAATGAGTAGAACCAGGAGATCATTATACACGGCAACAACAATACTATATGATGATCAATTCTGATGGACATGGCTCTCTTCAACAATGAAATGTTTCAAACCATTTCCATTTGTTCAGTGAAGAAAGCCATATACACCCAGAGAGAGTATGTGAAATGTGAACCACAACATAATATTTTCATACTCTCTATTGATGTTTGCTTACATTGTGTTTCCTTTCTCTGATTTTTTTCTTATAGATACGATTTTTCTTGCACAACAATGATGTGTGGAAATATATATACATATATTCGATTTGTCAAGTATTTTAACATAATTAACATGTAGTGGATATCCTGCCATCTAGGGGAGGGATGGGGACTGGGGGGGGGGGATTTCTAACAGAAAGCTTTGTAAGGGTCAATGTTGAAGAATTACATATTACATTACATTACAATTACATACATATGTTTTGCAAATAAAAAGCTTTAATAAAAAAAAAAAAAAGAAAAAGGAAAAAAAAAAGAGAGATAAACTCCCTGATAGAAGCTCTCCTCTGGCAGATGCTTGAAGGAAGAAGCAATATAGATGCATAAGCCCTCTTCTGCTCTTATTGTTTGACTCAGAAATTAGCCAATTACAGCTATATACCCCCCCAGGAGCCTTGGAGTCACCAAGCAATAGGAATAACTCAGAAGCAGTCTTGAGCCCAATTGTTAAAAGCCAGACAATTTTTAATATTAGTAGCAGGAGGTAAGACAAGACATTGATCTTTCTCATTGGCTCAGCAGTCCTAAAAAGTAGGGTCTAAAGAAATTAGTCAGGGACTAGAATTACCAAAGATTGAAAGATAGCCTTCTGGGTAGAGGGGAATATAACAGAGGCTACCTATGAAAAGGTAGTGTTGGAGTTTTTTATGGTTTTCTTTTTCTTTTCATTTCTGTTTAATGCCCCCCCCAAAAAAAAGCAGTTCTCCCATTTAGAAAATGGAGATGACAGGAGATTGGAGGAAAGGGAACAAGAGTATGGGGAAAATCGTTATTGACTCTTGAAGAGAAATGATGTAGTATGGTATGAATTATCTTTATATCATCACACTGGTGAAAAACAAATGAGATCATTTATGAAATGCATCTTATGAGGAATAAAATACTATATATATATCTGAATAATTAAAAAGAGAGATAAACTTGAGAACAGAGCCTTTAAAAAAAAAACAAGAAACTCTTCTACAAGAAATTTGTATTCCTGGTACTCAGTACAGTGCTCAGCTCCTAGTGAGGTCTTAATAAATGCTTGACTGATTGAATCTTTGATTCTTGCCAGATAATTGGCATCTATTCCAAAAGTATGGATTTTCCCTCTTTTGTCCTTTTAACCATCCGAGAATTTTCTCCCCATAGATAAAGTATCTATGTGGGCCCAGACACCCCATAACACATGCATCAGAGACTCTCATGTTCCTCAAATAGTTGATAGATTTAAGATCCAAAATATAGATGTGAAGTAGATCAATAGATAAGATCTTATTCTACCAGTTACTATCCTGGGATCTCCAAAAGTCGAGTCAATAAAGCCTTTACCAAACATTTGCCACATGCCAGCCATTATACTAAGAACTTGGGAAACAGAGAAAGGCAAAAACCATCCCTGACCTCAAGGACCTCACAGAATAATGGGAGAAACAGCTATATACAAATAAGATATTTCCAGGATAAATTGAAGATAATTTCAGAAGGAAGGCATTAGCTTTCAGGGAGACCATGATAGGCTTCTCGAAGATGGTGGAATTTTAACTGATTTGAAGGACGCAAGCAGGTAAAGATGAAAAGGAATGAAAATCCAGGGGTGGGCAACAGTCAGTGATTATACCCTATATCTCAAGATTGAATATCTTATTCAAGAAAGAGGAAGGAGGTTAGTGTCACAGTATTGTGGAATATGTGAAAGAGAATACAGCATAAGATGAATATAAAATTATAAAGGAGCTAGGTTTTAAAGGGCTTTGAATAACCAAAGATTTTATATTTGATCTTTGAGGTGATAGGAAGATAATAGAATTTATTGAGCAGGAGGTGCAGGGATAACATGATCAGAACTGTTCTTGAGAAGGGACTTGAAGCCAAGAAATCAACCACCAATTGATGCAGTAGTCCAGGATGGTGAAACCACGAGGATCTGTATCCATCTGCTTATAGTATCAAAGGATTGAATATATGGGAGATAACATGAATGTAGAAACAACAAGGTTTGACCACTGATTGGATATAGGGGGTGGTGAGAAAGAGTGAGGAATTAAAATGATACACCTAGTCTAATGGACTGAGAAGATGGCAGTGCTCTGGGTGATAACAAAGAAGCTAGAAAGGAGGGAAAGTTTGAAGAGAAAGGTGGTTAGTTAAGTTTTGGACATGTTGGGTTGACAATATCCATAGGACACCCACTTGAAAATGTACATTAGGCAACTGGAGATGTACAACTACGTGACTGATCCATCTCCTTATGTCAGAGATGACACCTTTCTGATATAGAAGGAAACCATCCTTGAAGTTGGTTTATTATATATTTATTATATTTAAATATTATTTATTTATTATATTAAATAGAACATAATATATTATATAATACTATATAATATATGTGATATTATATAGTATTATAACAATACTTCCTTTAGAGAATTCGAACATCTGACTACCATCTCCAGCTTTCCTGAGACCTTGATTGGCTTTTAAAATATCTTTTAATAAATCTTCACTGGATACATAAATATTATGTGTAGATCTCCTTTTCCCTTTCCTAATGCATACATGAGGTTATATATAGTCATTCATTTTTAGAGGTATTTAGGAACAAAGGAAATAAACATTTATTAAGTGCTTATTACATACTAATCACTTTACAAATATCATTTCATTTGATCCTTACAACAGCCCTGGGATGTAAGTGCCATTATTATTCCTATTTTACAGTTGAGGAAACTGAGGCAGATAGAACAATTTGCCTAGTTTTGCACAACTAGTAAATGTCTGATGTTGGTCTATTGGTCAACTTCCATGACACACATTTCTACTCTACTTCAGGGGTAGTCACACCTCAAATGTCACAGTCACCTGAAACTGATTCCAAGATCCTAAACTTTGAAATCCTCTTCTTTGACCTTCTCCCACTTTCTTCTGTCCCTGCTCCCTCCACTTGGACTTCATTGTGATTTCCTACCTTCAATCCTTCATTCTTTCCCTCTTCTTCTAGATCTTCTTGTTTCTAGGGTCAGTGATTTATTTTGCCATCTAATCACCTCATGCCTAAAGTCAAATGAAAGAGCTGAAACAGATATAATTGATCAAATCACTTCCTGTTTTTAGATTCCTTGAACTCAAGGAACTCTCTTTTTAATTGCTGCTGTGAGAAGTACTCATTCAAATACCCAAACTAAATGCTGTCATCAGCTTCTCACCTGATCCTTCTTGAATATAGAATTTCATAAAGTCTTCACATTCAAGCCCCTCATTCAAGAAAAATCAAGTGGTTGGAGGATGTTTATTGTTCAGACTGTGACATGTATTTGGAAGGCTACCCCAGAGAACTAATGCAAATATCTTGGAAGGACACTTTTAGTAGATAATAAATTGTACATAGAATTGAATAATAGGAAAAGAGTAGTCTGTTATACACTTGGGAAATTGCACACCTACTTTAACCATCCCAAGCTCCTCCCTGAGATAAAAACTGATCTTTTAATATCATTATTCTGGTGTTTTATGACTGAGAATCATGGAATATCACAGTTTCTAAGGAATCAAAATTGCAGGTCACCCAAAAGGCAATAGAAAAAGTAATGATGAACACAAACAGAATATAATACATTACCAGTGAGGAACTGCATAAATAAATGAGCCAAGTTAAATATGTTTAAAAAGGCATATTGGGAGGAGTTTTATATGCTGAGCTAAATAGTTGGTGTTTCTACTATGGGCAATAAGGAGGCCCTAAAGGTTTTAAATAAGGCAAATAATATGAAAAGATCTCGGCTTTGGGAAGTTTATTTCAGTGACTATATGAGAGCAGATTGGTCAGAAATTGGAAAACGGGAGACTAGTTAGAAAGTTTTTACAACAGACTAAGTGAGGGGGTGATATGAACAAGAATTGAGGTGGTAGGATAAATAAAAAAAGAGGATATATCTGAAATGCTGTGAAAATATAATTGATAAATCTTGACAATTGCCTAGAAGTGGAGGATGTGAAAGAAGAAAAAGCCAAAAATGACTGAGCTTTGGAACATGGAAGATGTGGGTATCATCAATAGAAGGAAAGTGGGGGGAGAAGTTTTAAGGGGTAGAGGGTGAATCAATCTGAGGCAAATGATGACTATGTAGTAGTTAATACCTAGTTGAGAATAGATAGCATGACTAAATCAGCTCAGGTTTTCTTTTAGTTTAGTTTTTTACATTTATTTTAGCAGTGCTCTATGGTGGGAGTAATTCTGAGGCTCAGCAAGATGGAAACAACAAAAAAAAAAACGAAACACGTAGAAGACAATGTATCATTGAGTTAACTGAACTAGGAGACTATAGAATCAAAAATATAAATGAACATAGTTTTAAGTCAGTTGAACTAGGAGACTATAGAGTGAATAAAAAATAGAAATAGATTAGGAGAAGAGAGAGGGCTTAAAGGCAGGTAATCACAGTGGAAGTCAGGAAACAGGGGGACAGGGAGGAAGTGGTAGAAGATCAGAGAAAAGGATTTCAAAATTTAGGATCTTGGAGTCAGAGCAGATTCAAGTAAGTGTGAGTAGAGTAAGAAGTAGAGTAGAAATGGGCATCATGGGAGTTGACCAATAGCACAGAAGCTCCTTGAGTTCAAGGGCTGTTTCATTTTTGTCTTTGTACCCCCAGACACAGTGCCTGACACACAGGAAGTGCTCAGTGATGCTTATTATAGAATCACATGATTTGGAGCTGCAAAGGACCTCAGTAGTCATGGAGTCTAACGCGCTTTAAAACAAAAAAACAAAAAACAGATGAAGAAACTGGGATTAAGTGACTTACCCAGAGTCATGCATCTAGTGTCTAAGGTATAATTTGAACCATACCCAATATCCTACTTTGTATACCACATCATCCTGAACTAATGAAAGAAAACATGGAATTACTATTTTAGTAAGTAATCTGAGCTCCAAAGCCCATTCATATGGGAATCTCTTTTTACCAGCAGATATCAATACCTTGAACCTGATTATAGGGCAGATCAAAGTTGATAAGAGAAGAAAAGAGAGATCCAGACTCTGAAGGTTCTAACTCCCATTGCCAAGAGAGAAGACTGAGATTTTAACTTCTTTTCAGCATCACAAAGGAAGAACAATTCTGGGAAGAAGTCAACCTAAAATATTGGATTATTTGCTGCTGGAGGAAGGGAAGGAGAAAAACTTTGGAAAACAAGGTTTAGCAAGGGTGAATGTTGAAAACTTCCTTTGCATGTATTTTGAAAATAAAAGGTTATTTTAAAAAAAGAAGTAAACATGTAGAACTTCAGATTCATTCTTATTCTCAATTTATTACACTAGAGACTGGAAAATTTTTCCTTCAATGAGACAATGAGATCTGAGACTCTCTCTCTCTCTCTCTCTCTCTCTCTCTCTCTCTCTCTCTCTCTCTCTCTCTCTCTCTCTCTCTCTCTCTCCCCCCCTCCTCTCTCTCTCTCCCCCTCCTTTCTCTCTCTCCTCTCTCTCTCTCTCTCTCTCTCTCTCTCTCTCTCTCTCTCTCTCTCTCTCTCATGCCTTTTTATTCTCACAACAACCCTAGGAAATAGGTGCTATTATTATCCTCATTTCATAAATGAGAAAATGGAGGCAGACAAATATTAAATGATTTATCTAGAGTCAACCAGCTAGTAAATATCTAAGGTGAAATTTGAACTTGGGTCTTCCTACTTCAGGTCCTGCACTCTAACTACTATACCACCTAGTTTCTCAAGATGTTCTTTTATAAAAAGCTAGATAATAAGAGACCCATATTCCCTTTCCATTGTCCAACAGAAAGAGAACTTATTAATAGAAAAAAAAGACTATATCATCAGTATATCAAGCCTTGGATAGTCATTGTTTTTGTTGTTGTTGTTTTTTGCTTTTTGTTTTTTTATATTAAAAGGAATCTTGTCACTGAATTTTAGTATTGGAAGGAATCTGAGAGATCCTTTTGTTCAATCTTTTTGGCTAATGCAGGAAATCTTACAACCACATTACCAACAAATCATTAATCAGCTTCTAAAGCACCTCTTCCAGTACTAGAAACTTAACAACCCTACAAAGAAGTCCATTCCATTTTTGAGATAACTCCAATTATGATGTTATTTATCCTTATTTAGAGTTGAAAGCTGTCTTCCTGTATCTCCTTTTTACTAGTACTAGTGATCTCTATCAGAACTGCTGCAGAATAAATATATCTCCTTATTTTATAGATGAAAGAAAAATAAAGTTTAGAGAATAGCATATCTTGTTATTTAATTAGCTGGTTAATACCATCTACTCTAAGACAGAACCAACATCTTCTGACTCCCAGTCCTGTGTCTTATCACTACCATAGGAAAATTCAGCAACTCATTCAGTTATCTCACTTGCCTTATGTCAAATACTCATTAGTTGTGGTATAAAGATGCTGTTCAATAATTGCATGTCTACTGTACAAAAAGGTTCTAAGTTTCTGCCATTTCACAAATGGTCACCAGGGTGCAGCATTCTAACACAAAATGTAATGAAGTCAGAATGAAATTGTAGAGCTTTGTAACTTTCAGTGCCAAGGGAAAAAATATGGCGATTCACAGAGCTCAATTTCTTTCATTTTATTTCCCTTAAAAATGTGGCTGTCTTAGACAATGTCCATATTTTATTACAGTCATAAAATAGATATACTATGATCAAGTCAGATCCTTTTACACTGAACTCCAAGAAGCAATCTTTTTTTTTTTTTTTTTTGGTGGTGGGGAGATACTGAAATTTTACTGTATTGAATTTGATCCAAATTGACTTAAAATAATAATCATAGAGTAGCTTAAAATACATGTATGTATTTTTATGTGTAATTGAAATAGTAATTTTCTTTAAAAGCTCATGTGGCTGTTTGAGTGAAAACAGAAAAGATACTTTGGGTTCAGAAGGGTTAGAAAAACTTTGATAAATGTGATCTGTCCCAGAAGTGACCCAGGTAATGTGCTTCCACATTCACACCTGATCCTCTTAAGGGTGTCTTTCTAGCTACACAGCCAAATGTTTGATGACTTTTTTTTCCCTGAGGCAATTAGGGTTAAGTGACTTGCCCAGGGTCACACAGCTAGGACGTGTTAAGTGTCTGAGACTAAATTGAACTCAGGTCCTCCTGACTTCAGGGCTGGTGCTCTCTCCATTGGGCCTTCTAGCTGCTTCTGTTTGTTCTGTTTGATGACTTTTGATCATTAATGCCCTATTACAAGGTCAATGACAAAAGTTGGCCTTTGGAAATATGGGCCAGGGATAAGAATATTCTTATAGAATCTCAAATCTCTGCAGGATTGAAGAGGGGTATGAGGGAGAAAATTCTGTTGCTTTTTTTTTTTTTTTTTTGCTTTTTGCGGAGGCAATTGAGGTTAAGTGACTTGCCCAGGGTCACACATCTAGGGAATGTTAAGTATCTGAGACCAGATTTGAACTCAGGTCCTCCTGACTTCAGGGCTGGTGCTCTACCCACTGATTCTGTTGCTTTTTAACTTTGACAGCAGAGACACAAAACAAAAATGGAACTATCATAGATCTTGCTCCCCTCTCTTCCCACCTCCCACCACCCCATGTTACCAAAGAAATGTAGAATTTACTACCTGTAGCAAAGATGCACTTAAATGGTCAGCTCTACTTATATCCCTTGAGGATATTCTGACTCCAGTTTAGTCTTGGGGTCTAACTTCAGAACTAGGATGTGAATGGCTTTGAAAATTCAACTATCCCCAAGTCATTTGTAGATTGAAGGAACATTTGGTCTGGATTGATTCAATCTATCCTAGAATTCATACCAAATTTGATTCACTATTACTGTAGGTCTTCCATGATATGAACTTGAACTCAGAGATAAAGTCATGAACTTTCTGGGTGATTCAGGAGCCATTTCAAGCTGATAACTATAGTCCCAGGAACTAGACCTTTTGGGACCCTTTGGTAAACTCATAGTACTGAGAGTTCCCAGCTAGATCAGTTGTTAAGATTGTGGGGCCAGAGATTAAGGCTGGAACACTTCTTTGGAATTCTGCCCATTTTCTGCCCCTTTCCTTCCACTCTCATTTTTTCCTATGTATCTTCTACCTTAGCTGAGGGAAGGGTAGGGTGTTTTTCCCTAGAACATTATGCTACGTGCCTTATTGTGATTTTATGGAGAAACTGACCAAGACTGTTTTCTTAACACCCACCTGGCATTTTCAACCCTAATCCTTCCCAAATATAGTTCCTGTTATCTCATTTCCAGCTTCGGAAAATTAGAACTGAAAACTGTATGCTCAACGCTACATGTTCTCTATGCCTTGTTAGTGACTTTAATGGTTGTCACTTTGTTTAGGAATTTCTTTATGACTGAATCCTCTGGAGGGAACAGACAAATCATTGCATTCAGAAATAAAAAGTTAGGTAAACTCTAGATGGGGCTTGAGGAAAGATTTGTTTTCTCTCACTGCGTCTCCCTTATATAGAAGAATAAGAACTGAAGATAAAAGAAGCCTGCCCACTAGCTTTATGCCTTCCCACTATTCTCCCTCCACAATTCCATGCTAGAGCAGTGGCAAAGAATTTTAAAATTGAATAAAAGCTTAAAAAAAATAAACCAATTTCCTATCTAATATGGGAATCCTCTACAATAAAGCTATGAAGTAGTTGTTCCTGTCATTTAAACACTCCACCAAGTGATTGGGAGCTTACGACCTCATGCAAGTACTTTGTCCCAGATTTTAATAGTTCTAATGGATGAGAAGTTTTTCTTTTGTGAAATGGAAATTTGTTTCATGAATTTCATGCCCAAAGAGTTAGATTCCTTTTGGTGGCCGAGATCTCCAGATGCTCCTGTTGAAGATAATATTCTGCTGCTGATTGCATGCTTCATTCATTCAAAAAGCATTTTTTTCAGGGTTTATTATGTAGGCATTAGATAAAGTAGAGATGTCAAACTCAAAAACAGAAACAAGAATCCCTAGAGCTATACATAAGGACCCTGGTTGACTATACATTGGGACTGGAAAAGGCTTTTTTTTTTTTTTTTTTTTTCCTGAAAGTGGGACTTTAGCTAAGATCCGAAGGACACCAGAAAAGACAGGAAGTAGAGAGAAAGAGGGAAGATTTCTAGCTACTGAGGACATTCATGAAAGTACCTGGAGGTGGGTAAAGGAGGATTTTGTGTGAGGTATAGTAGAATCCAGGACCACTGGATTGCAGAGTATATGGAGGGGCTGTAAGTTTTAAGAAGCCTGGAAAGGTAGCAAGGAGCCAGGTTATGAAGGGCTTTAGAAACTAGAGGATTTTATACTTGATGCTGAAGGCAATAAAAGTTGATTGAATGGAAAGTTAAACCTGTGTCTTAGGAAGAGCACTTTGATAGCTGAGTGGACAATAGATAGAGTGGGGAGAAATTTGAGTGGGAAAACTAATCAGCAAGCCATCACAATAGTCCAGGGTAATGAAGTGGAGAAGATCTGCACCAGACTGTATATGAAAGGAGAGAAGACGACATATATGAAAGTGGAAACAACAAGATTTGACCATGGATTAGATACAGAGAGAGTAAAGAGTTGGGTATTATATGTAGGATGTGAGCCTAGGGGGCTGGGAGGAGAGTAGTGCCCTCAACAGGAATAGGGAAATCAAGAAGAACAGAGGGTTTAGGGAAAAGGTAGTAAGTTCAGTTTTTTTACATGTCGAGTTCAAAACATCTTTGGGACAACCAGTTTGAGATACCTAAAATTTCTCAACTCTTGGAGGTGTAAGACTTGAGACTGAGAGAGCGGTTAGGGTAGGACAAATAGATTTGAGGATTTGAGATAATGGAAACCTTACAAGCTGATGAAATCACCAAGTGAAATTATACATACATATATTTATATGCTTACAAATGTATATGTGTGTATATTTGAGTGTATATATATAGAGGAGGGGGAAACAGGAAAGAAGGTAGAGAAAAGGAGGGAGGGAGAAAGAAGGAAGCAGGGAGAGTGAGAGAAAAAGAGGAAGGTGGGGAAAGAGAGGGACAGAGAAAGGAGAGAGAGGGAAAGAGAATGGAGAGAAGGTGAGAACAGGAGAGGGGAAGAGAGAGAGAGAGAAAGAGAGAAGAAGAAGAAGAAGAAGAAGAAGAAGAAGAAGAAGAAGAAGAAG
>JAJPUD010003148.1:145095-173963 GCA_023553655.1 Myrmecobius fasciatus | reverse complement strand
AAGAAGAAGAAGAAGAAGAAGAAGAAGAAGAAGAAGAAGAAGAAGAAAGAAGAAGAAGAAAGAGAGACAGAAAAAGAGAGAGAACTGGAGTTTCCTCATTTTTAGCAGGTATAGTGTGGATATCTGGCAGAAGAACCAGATATGTAGAGGGGGAACCAGGAGACAGAAATGTCATTAAAACCTAGAGAAAAGAGAATACAGACATTCTGTAACTTGTTCCAGTCTGCTAGCCATGCAGGTAGGGGAAACTTTTTTTTTGATTCCACATGGAACTAGGAGCAACTTCAAAAAGGCTTAATTCAGTCTCAGTCTAGTCTTTTCACCTCATTCCCAGCTGCTCTACTCTTGATTTGATTTTTTTTACTCACGTTACCTGGTGAGAGACAAAGCTATAAGAGAAATGCCCTTATGCCTTCTCCCCTCCAAGGCCTTGAAGCCTTGGGAATATGGACCTGTGTTCTTTGCCTGCTCTGGCTTTTGTTCCTTTGTTTTAGATAAAAGAAGAACAATAGCCCATTGTTACAGCCTCAGCTGTTCTGCAGCCAGCTCTTCATAAGAACTATGAGGAACAAGGAATGACCTTCACGACTGACCTTCCAGACCCAGTTCACAGTAGCTAAGATTAGGATTTATCAGTGGTCTTGTGGTATCTGCATGGGAACTTGGTGCAACCAATGTCTTTCAATAATTTGCTAAGAATGCCCCCACTCCTTATAAAGACCAAGATTATATAGGGGAGGTTATGTCCATGGGGTACTGGGGGGTTATTTGTACTTTGTTCTTGCTATATTTTCAGAGTAAATATCACTTTTATAAATGTTAATTGTTAAGTAGTTATATGGAACTGGAGTGCTAATCAGCTATTGGCACCTAATAGAGAGAGGAACACAGTCAGTGGCCTTTGATCTAATGGCAATCAAGAAAAGACAGCTCCCAAACCGTTAAGGATACGTTAATAAAGAATAAATATAGCTGGCCTTGTTCAATATGTAACTTTCAAAGCTGTCCAGCTTGTCTGAGTTTCCTTTTAGCCTTTTTGCTCTTCTCTCCTGAGCAACTAAAATGTTTCAAATGATCCTATTTTTTTGTTTTATTATTGCTATTTTGACAACCCTGTATGATAGATACACTCTGTATCTATCTGTATAGATGTATCTGTATAGATAGATCCACTCTGAAACCTCATACCCAGATTGAAAAAGAAAAAGAAAAGAAAAATCCTTATAACAAATAAACAAATATACTGGTCAAACAAAACAAATTTCCATATTGTCCATGTTTGAAAAAATTTGTTACATTTTCCACCTTGAATCCATCACTTCTCTTTCAGGAGAAACATGCTTCATAAGTCCTTTGAAATCATGATTGGCCATTGCATGGTTCAAAGACGTCTTCCAAAGTTGTTTTTTTTTTTTTGATCATATTACATGTTGTTATTATATATATAATATATATATGTTATATATAATATATATATAATATAATATAATATATGTTATATAATATATAATGTTATATAATAATTTTGTTGTTATATAATATGTAATATATATATATATGTTATATTATATATATAATATAATATATATGTGTGTTGTTATAATATATATAATATATAAATGATATATTATATATATAATATATATATTGTTGTCCTGGTTCTACTCACTTCACTCTAAAATAGTACATATAAAGTTTCCCAGGTTTCTCTAAAATTGCGTTTTTTGTCTTTTTGTATGATGCCATAATATTCCATTCTATCCACATACTATAATTTATTTAGTCATTCCTCAGTTGTTGGCATCCCTTTAGTTTTCAGCTCTTTGCTATAGCAAAATTTTTTGAATATTTTTTGTTCACTCTAGTTCTTTTCCTTTATCATTGATCTTTTTGAGATATAGCCTTAATGGTAACATTGCTGGGCCAAAGAGTATCAATCTAATGACTTTTTGAAGTAGAGTTCAAAATTGCTTTCAGAATTGTTGGACCAATTAATAGTTTACTTCAAGTAACTGTTTTCCTGCAGCTCCTCCTACAGTTATCATTTCCCCATTTTAGTCATCTTTACCAATAAATAGGTAGGAGTTAGAGATGCTTTAGTGTGTATTTTTTTCTAATTACTGGTGATTTAGAACATCTATTTCATGATTGATGATAGATTGGACTTCTTCCTTTGAGATAATTTCCTTTGATCATTTATCTATTGGGGGCAACTCCATCATTTAACAGATAAGGACACTGAGGCCCAGAGACTTTAACTGCCTTGCCTAGAATTATATAATTAATAAAAGTCTAAAGAAAAACTTGAATTGAGGTCATCCTTATTCCAAATTCAGCACTGTATATATCCAGTTCTTGTTTTAGTTGTCTACCTTATTCAATTCAGTCCATTAATCATACTTTTTGTGTATAGTTTCCTAATCAACTAAAAATTTGTTCAATTGAACTATCATTCAGCCCATTTGTCACCTTGTTCACAAGTACATCAGAGACTTGTCAAATATCTTGCAAAAATTCAGATACAACTATGTTGATATCATTTCCTTGATCTCTCAGCCTCAAAACCTTATCAAAAGAGAAAATGATATGAATCTAGCATTGTTTGTAGAAGAACACAAGAAACAACTATAAATCCAGACAGGATGAGACTCTCTAGGACAAAAGATCACTCCCTATATTGAATGAATGATTCCTTAGTTATACCATCTTTCTACCCCTTCTGTTCCTTTTTGCTATTCTACTGCTACCTTATAGAAATACAAATATTTTGACTTTTCATCCAATCACTAATTTTATTCCTGTTTCTTTCAAATACTTTCTCAAGGTTTATTTCTGCAAGAAAACTCAATTTTTATAAAGGTCATGGGGGAGAGGGGAAGGAGGAGAGTGTGGTAAAGAAGCCTAGACCTATAATATCATCAGTTTGAAGATTTTCATTGTGGGAATTCCATCCATTGATGGAAATTTGCATTTTACTTGGAACACATAAAGCTCTAGAGAGTTTCTTAAGGTTACTGAGATATTTATATAGTTTTTTAAAGTTTGCAAAGTACTATGTATATAAGGTATGTACATATATGTATGTATATAGATACATAAACATAAATACACATAAACAAATACACACACACACATTCCCCTCCTGGATTCCTTGTTGTGGCAGAGAGACTTGAGTAAATCAGTGAAATTATGAACCATGCCATTCAGGGTTATCCAAGATAGATAGGCCACAGTGGAGAGCTATAACAAAGGATAATCCTTTGGAGAAGGAAATGGCAAACCACTACAGTGTCTTTGCCAAGAAATTCTTATGGGCAGCATTAAAATGTATGACATGGAAAGCCCCTTAGGTTTAGGGGCTTTGGTTCATGGGGTCATGAAGAATCAGACATAAATGAATGACTGAACTATAACAACATAGATTGATTATATATTGATTAGATAGATAAAATGGATAGATAGACAGAAATAAAACACTATCGTTTAAGTCTCATGACAAATCTGTGAGGTATTTACTACAGGTATATCATTATTCCCATTTTACAGATGATACAGAAGATACCTGTATATACCTATTTGTACATATATTTACTTTATTAGATAAAAACTCCTTGAGGGCAGGGGTTGTGTTGCCTTTTTTCATGTCCTCAAAACTTCTTATAGTGTCTGGCACATATGGAATAGGAACTGACTTTTCTAACTTGTACAAGAGTTAGCACATTTATTAAGCATAGAAAAATACTTAACAGATGCTAGATTGATCAATAAGTTAATGATGTATGTTTAGTAAATAAATCACCCTTATTTTAAAGAAGGACTTCTTTGAGTGTAGTTGAGGGGTATAAGAAATCCCAAAGTCAAAGCATCCTGAATTCAGATGGTATAGATGGAAAGAGTTTTGGACACAGGGTCAGAAGTCCTGAGTTTTAATCTTGTTTCTGATATTTACCAACTATGTGCCTGATCACTTTATTTCCTTGAGTTCCAATTTTATCATTTGTAAAATGGATATATTTGTATTAGCTACCATATGGGATTGCTGTGAGAAGTGCTTTGTAAATCTAGTGCCATGCTTGACATTCCTGTATTTTTTTGTACTCTTGCTTCAAGTTCTACTTGAATAATTCTGCAAGGGCCCACCATTCCTCCAACCCTAAAGTTCTTCTTGCCAGGACCATGTCTGCTACTTAAGTAATATCATGTTTCTGATAAAAGAGCTGGAGCATAAGCTGGGAAACTCTTGTCAGTTTATTTGGTTGGTTTTGTTTTAGAATTGTTCATTATCCCCAAGTGTGTTTGCAGAACAAAAATAACAAACAAGTGGCATTCTAAGGACTCATTCCATCTGAATTATGTCAGTGGCTGAGAAGAAAAGTCCTGTGGACAGATACAGGTTAAGTCACAATTCAATATATTAATTAAGTGGTCAATTCCCAAGTCAGTTATTTGCTCTCTTCAATAACATTTATTTTCCAAAGAAATGTCCCATTTGTACTTAAATCTACATATAAATTGAATTAACTAATTAATATAGGAATAAAATACCCCAGGATAGGAATCTCTGGTGACTTCATTTCCCATTAATTCCCAGGTATTTATATATCTTCACTTGGAAGTCCTGGATAAAACTCCTTTGGCTATTCATTTCACTGAAAAACCATGAGGAATATCATATCAAAATGCTTGTTGGTCCCTACTGCCTTAGCTTACCAGTTCTTACATGAATCATCATATTGCTATGGAGCTAGGAATTAGAAAGCTGAATACAAATATCTGTTTACTAGTCAGTGGTGTAGAAAACAGGTAAATTAGCTATTTTGCAGGTTAGAATAATAGTTTACTTTTAGGTAGTCCTTCACAAAATAAGCAATATAGTCAAAAGAGAAAAACTTCAGAAAATCCGCCTTCAAATACTGGTGTGATCCTGGAAAAGTTAGTCTCCACCTCTGAGCTGCAGTATCTTTGTCAAATAAAGGAATTGGGCTTCATGCTTTCTAAAACCCCATTTTAGCTGTAACTCCTAAGATTCTGTAGCTTACAAAATACTGTACAAATGTTAGAAAGGTACCAATCAGAATATAGTTTTTGGAATGTAAAACAGAGATTCCCAAGTCCACCCCAATTCTCTAGTGTTGCTAAACGAATTTTGTGGATAACTTGAATGGTGCTTAAGGTAGTTAAATGATGGGAATTGAAAGGAATTTATTCCACCTAATCCAAATAACCAGTGAGCCTGGGGAAGTTCTTGATGACAAACAATTGGGTGCTTAAAAAGAAGACTAACCTGAAGGACTTTTTGTTAGCTGGGTGCAGTGGTTGGCAACCTGACTCACAAATGAGTTAAAGTGCCCTGAGAAGTTGTTTCCCCAAACAGCAGTTGAGGGCAGCAATTCAGTAATGAAATATCTTAATACCACCTTCAGAAGCTGTTATTCCAACTGAGATACACCCTTAGAAGTACAAATTGTCTAGGAAACAGTGCTCTTTCTCCCACCAGTAGTTTGGGAATCTGTGAGAGATTATGTCTAGAGGTGAGAAGGGGACAGGGTGTTCCTTATTATTTACCTTATTATACTATTTCATTGAAAGTTCTTTGTTTTAAATTGATGTGTAATATTATTTAATAAAAGGGAACATTGGCTAGGCAGTTGTGAAGCACAGGTTTGAATAGAAACTGATCCAAAGAACACCTTAAACCTGAGCATACTTTCAGTGGACCACAATGAGAAAGTACTGGACTAAAAATATATTTGATCTTTACAATATTCAGTGAAATAGGCATTATTATTCTCATCTTACAGATTACATTATCACAGATTTAGAAATGGAAAGGAACTAAGAGACCATGTAATCTAACCCTTTCATTTTATAAATGCAGAAAATGAGACCTTGTGAAGTGACTTACCCAAAGTCGCACATAAGATCTGAATTGAGGTCTTTGATTCTAAAGCTATTGCCCTTTCCCTTGTACAATGTGATATCTCTTATGAAAAAACTAGGGTTAAGGGAGGTAAAATATTGTGTCCAAGGTAAGTGGCAGAATACAATTATATTAGGCCCACCTATGGAAGGTTCTTTTCATGAATCCCAAACTACCAAATTTCTCTCTTAAGCCCTGTTTGCTAATCAATGGGTAGCTGAAAGTCAAATTAATGGAGTAATTTTGAAGTGTCAAATATTGATGTCCTTGCTAAAATGCTCTTCTCCCAGGGGACTAGCATGCTTTTTGGGAAAAAGGACTGACACTATTGATCCTTATATGATATATGACATTTTTCATTTATCTTTGTCTTTCAGAGTAGCAACTTCTCTGTATTTACTACATCTAAGTTATCCATATTTAGTCCTAAAACTATATTACTTTTATCAATCAAAGAAAGAATTGACTTTTCAAGATGGTGTTTAGGGATTTATGTTTATGGATCACTGACGTCAGTGAGAGCAGTTGCCCCCAGAGTGAATAGTCTCTCCTTGGTACTAAAGCTGGACTCAGCTATTTCAGAGAGTTGAAATTTTCTGTGTATTTTTTTTTCAAATGATTTTTTTGACTGAGATATTCTGGTTCACTAATCCCTTCTCAAGAATAGAATCATTTTATTGGTCTGATTATATCTTAGGAATGGAAGATAATAGAATTCACCACCCCCCAGTCCCCACTAAGAATTTTTCACAGCTGCCTTTGTGACAGTGTTACTGGCTGCCCTGTTAATAATGCAAAGATTTCTTTACCCACATTGTCATATTGCTTCTACTTGTCTTGTACAACTATATAAAGTGCTTTATACATTTCAATAATACAATACGTGTGTATACATATATGTATGCATACATACTTGAATGTATGTTTATGAGCATTCAGCATTCAATTACATATGTGGTGATAAAAATGTACTTGGCATACCTCTGGTTTATCCAGACAGTCAATAAATAATTGCTGGATTGAATCAATACTAGCAACAATCAAGACGAAACAGTGTGAAGCCTTCTTGAACTACTAGAGCCTTCATTTCACTTTTTTGCTCTGAAGCCCTATAGATGAAATGAGATAATAAATCACATTTCAAGAATGTGGCATTTCAAAGGTGTGAAAACTCCTTTCTCATGAAGTTCATAACCCATCTGTTACCTTATACTTTTTACTTGAGGTTGAGAGACATTAAATGACTTGTCCATGGTCAAATGTGTAATAAGTGTCAGAGATGGGATTTGAATACAGGTCTTTCTCATTCCATATTCAACACTCCATTCCCTCTACCTGTTTTATGTAGGATAGGAATAGAAATTAGGTTTGTGATAGCATTGATATTTAGAACTTCAGGATGATAAAACTCCCTCTACGCTATAGATTGGTGTCTCTTCTCCAATTTATAGTCTAAGAGATCTGGCTAGACAATTTAGAGATTAAGGGACTTGTTCAGGGTCATTAAAGCTAGTATGTGGCAAAGATCAGAATCCTGGTTCTGGGAATAGCTATCCATTGTCACATTGCTTCAACCTGTGTTATGTAACATATATAAAGTGCTTTATATACTTTAAGTCATTGCAAAGGGGCAGCTATGTGGTGCAATGGATAGAACACCAGCCTCGGAATCAGGAAGATAAGAGTTCAAATCTGAGCTCAGACACTTATTGGCTGTGTGAACCTGAGCAAGTCACTTATCTCCAATTATCCCCAAAAGATATTGCATATAAAATAAGTACTCTAAATATTTCATATATGCAAATCATCTACCTCAAGTTTATTTTTAGCTGCTTGAGGGCAACGATTCTATCTTACGTTTCTCTTGTTAATTCTCACAGCCTTAGCATAGTGGTTTTCATCATAGACCCTTGCAAAGCTTTCTGTTACAAAATTTTCCCTCCTTCCCCCCACCTCCCCCTAGATAGCAGAAAGTCTAATACATGTTAATTATGTTAAAATACTTGACAAATCAAATATGTGTATATATATTTATATGGTTATCTTTCTGTACAAGAAAAACCAGATCTATAAGAAAAAAATCTGAGAAGAAAAACATAATGCAAGCAAACATCAATAGAGATCGCGAAAATGCTATGTTGTGATCCACCTTAGATCCCACGGGCCTCTCCCTGGGTATATATGACTACCTTCATTATTGAACAATAGGAACTGGTTTGAATTACCTCATGGTTGAAGAGAACCATGTCCATCAGAATTGATCATCATATAGTCTTGTTGTTGCCGTGTATAATGATCTCCTGGTTCTGCTTGTTTCACTCAGCATCAACTCATGCAAGTCTCTCCAGGCCTCTCTGAAATCAGCCTGCTGGTCGTTTCTCACAGAACAATAATATTCTATAACATTCATATACCATAATTTATTTATTTATTTATTTATTTGTTTGTTTGTTTATTTATTGCTTTTTGCTGAGGCAATTGGGGTTAAGTGACTTGCCCAGGGTCACACAGCTAGGGAATGTTGTGTCTGAGACCAGATTTGAACTCAGGTCCTCCTGACTTCAGGGCTGGTGCTCTAAACCACTGTGCCACCTAGTTGCCCCTCATATGCCATAATTTATTCAGCCACTCTCCAATTGGTGGGCATCCATTCAGTTTCCAGTTTCTAGCCACTACAAAAAGGGCTGCCACAAACATTCTTGCACATGTGGGTCCCTTTCTCTCCTTTAAGATCTCTTTGGGATATAAGCCCAATAGAAACGCTGCTGGGTCAAAGGGTATAAGCAGTTTGATAACTTTTTGAGCATAGTTCCAAATTGTTCTCCAGAATGGTTGGATCCGTTCACAGTTCCACCAACAATGTAGTCTAGTCTAAAGGCATTCTTATACTCAGAAAGTTATTAGTAATATCCATTTATCTACTCATTTCATAGATTATAAAATTTTTGAGTTAGAAGAGATACAAATCACCTAAGTGGGACATATGTATGATTACATCATCAATATATCGTTAGAGATAAAGTGACGCGTTCAAGATCACATAGCTAATATGTGTCAAAAATCAGAATCTTGGTTCCGAAGGCAGCTCTTAATCCACTGTGGCACATTGTTTCCATCTGACTTGTGAAATATATATATATGCAAAGTACTTTGTATATCTTAAGCTACTGGATATCAGATAGTTGCTTTAATTGTTTCATATGTGCTTACTACATGGTAGGCACTGACTACTTCCCTATCAGTATATCACAAAGAAAAAAAAAGTTACTTTTTTTAAGAAAATTGGTTAAGTTTCCTTTTCTGAAGTTTATATTGATATGGAGCTAATTATAAATATAGTCAAAGAAATGTTCATCATAGCTCATGCCATCAAATATGTCTCTTGGGGCATTTACAAAGTTGATAGAATTTTTAGTCTCTCTTTAATATGAATATAAAAAGGCTCTAAATGACAAGGGGAGAGGATTCTTAGCTTTGCAGTTGACAGAAAGTAAGGACAGCACTTTAAAAAATATTGGCTCCAGATTCCTGAATTAAGCTCACACAAATCTCACTATTTGGAGCACATCATGCTCTGCAATTATATACTATAGAAGGAATCTACAATATGGGAAGAAGACTAGCAGGAGAAACGCTCAGAAATTCACAGAAGGCAAAATCTAAAAAAAATAGCCAGCAGTAAAACCCAGTCTGAGATATTTAGAGACAAATTCACAAAGTATGGGTAACAAAAAGGGTGAACCAGAGATCCTAATGCAAGGAAACAAATCTGATTTCACTGGTATCAAAAAGATATTTTGGAAATGGGATATATGACCTGACTATGACTAGAGGGAGAGCATAACTTATTTGAAAAGAACAAGATAGGGAATGGCAGTAGGATAATAATACAAAATAGCATTGTAGAGTAAGAGGATATACTTAGAAAGGAAGGAAATTCAGGCTGCAGATAGGAAAAAGCAAGTTGGAAAACATTTGAGTGAAGATCAGTTCAGAAGGAAAAGAGAAATGTTATGTCATAGACCACCTAGACAGAAAGAGGAAGTAGATGAAGTTTTCAGGAAACCAGCCCCAAGCTTGGAACATGGGCATGACATAGTAGTGAGAAGTATGCTGGTGTGAGAAAAGGAGCACAGGACTGGGATGCATCAGTGACTTAGGTAAGTTTTGTCTCTAAACTTACCAGTTGTATGATCATAGGCAACTCATTTTGAGTCTCTGTCTCCTGACCTATAAAATGGGGATGAGACTACCTGTGGTAGTTATCTCACAGGGTTGTTGGTAGGAATGAAATAGGCTTTTAAAAAGTCTTAAAATTATTATATAAATGCTAGGAATAATTCAATTATAGACATATACTGGAGAAATCTTAGATGTGAGAAGAGTAGATTAAGAGCTGGTTCAGAACCAGGAGATCATTATACACGACAACAACAATACTATATGATGATCAATTCTGATGGACATGGCTCTCTTCAACAATGAAATGTTTCAAACCAGTTCCAATTGTTTAGTAATGAAGAAAGCCATATACACCCAGAGAGAGGGATATGATATGATATGTGGACCACAACATAACATTTTCATGCTCTCTATTGATGTTTGCTTGCATTGTGTTTCCTTTTTCTGATTTTTCTTTCTTGTAGATACTATTTTTCTTGCACAAAAATGATTAAGTGTGGAAATATGTATACATATATTTGATTTGTCAAGTATTTTAACATAATTAACATGTAGTGGATATCCTGCCATCTAGGGGAGGGGTGAGGAGTAGGGGGAAAACTTTGTAACAGAAAGTTTTGTAAGGGTTAATGTTGAAGAATTACCCATACATATATTTTGCAAATAAAAAGTTTTAATAATAAAAAAAGAGCTGGTTCAGAGAAATGACAGGTTTCTTAGACTAAAATTCTTTTTTTTTAATTAAAGCTTTTTATTTTTCAAAACATATGCATGGGCAATTCTTCAGCATTAGCCCTTGCAAAACCTTGTGTTCCAATTTCCTCCCTCTTCCCCCACACCCTTCCCTAGATGGCAAATAGTCCAATATATGTTAAACATGGTAGAAATATATTAGACTAAAATTCTGTGGGGGAAATATGGAAGTTTTTCATAATGTTTTTTTCTTATTTTATTTTCTCTCCTTGCTATCCTACCCTGGTTTTAAAAAAAAAATACAGATCAAAGCTTTGTAAAAAATAGACATATTGAAGCAAAGCAAAATTTCAAATTGACCGAAATCATAGTCAGTCACTGCATTGATCAGAGTTCTCAAATCTTTGTCTTTATTTATAACAATGTTGCTATTCTATAAGTTATTACCCTGATTCTGCTCACTTCTCTCTGCATCAGTTTGTACAAATCTTCACAGATTTTTCTGAAACCATCCCTTTTTTCATTTCTTATAGCAAAATTATATTGTCTTACCAAGAATAAAGTTCAAAAGATACAAAATGAGATAGTTCTTATGAGGAAGAAAAAGCTATCTGAAGAAAACAATTTGGATGTATAAGAAAGTTATTGATAAGCTTAGATTTCAAAAAGATCTGTACAGAAGATGAAAGCAAGGGTAATAAATGAAGGTTAAATGCAAATACTTGGCATTTCTTCAATGCAGAAAATATCCATGTCACCAGGCAACTACAGTTGGTGAATTCAGGACATCTGCTCATTCTGAACTCACAGTGTTACCTCCAAGTTGGGACATGTCCATTTTGAGGTCAATGCTTGATTACCTATACTTAAAAAACACAAAACAGAAAAGGAAGCTGGAGTTCTCAGGCTCACCTAAGCAGGATACAAATTTTTAGCTGCCATGTGCTTATGGATTCCAGGGTAAACAAAAAGAGTTAGCTGCCCTTTTCCTACCCCTCATTGGAAGTCACAGTTATATGAGTTTGATGGTCTCCAGTACATTGTGTAGGACCTAAATGTATAGAAAGGAATATTGAACAACTAGAATGACAAAACAAGAAGGCATGGATGGTTTGTATTCTGTATCAACTGGGAGAGAACCCATGTTAATAATGTTTTGGATTTAAATCACTGATTGGGTATTGCTTTAGTCAAATTGAGATCTAGGAAAGACGTTAATTTAAAAAGCTCCTACTGCATCTCCAGAGCCATCTCCAGTTGTCCTGCTCTATGTCTGACCATTAGACCCAGAACCAAATGAGGCTGGTGACTTTGAGTAATCTTCCCTCACTTCAATCTAATTCATTTTCAAGTCACAGCATCACCTTCCTGGTCTCATATCCTCTTCCAGAAAGAAGGACAGACAACAAAGGACGCTCAAGTGGATTTGTTATTTCACAAGTGTAGACATTGCCTGTAGTAAAGCAGGTGAAGTCCATCCATTTCTATCTCCTCAGCAGCTCGGTGCCTAAGTGAAATCAACTTCCTGAATTCAAATCTAGCTTCAGATGCTACTTTGTGAATATAGGCAAGTCACTTAACTTCTGCCTCAGTTTTCTCTACTATAAGATGGGGATAATTAATAACACCTATCTCCCAGGGTTATCGTAATAACCAAATGAGATAATACTTGTAAACCACTCAACCAGTGCTTGGTACATAGTAGATGCCTAGTAAATACTTGTTTCCTTTTCTTTCCCTCCCTCCCCCATTATGTGTGATTCTTATCCATGTCCCCTTATAATTTAAAGATGTAAACTTAAAACTGAAAAATTTATTAATTCTCTTCTCTCATTCATGATTATCTTTTCTATAGATTATTTTCTCCTACCCTACCCTCTTGACAGTTTTTTTTCTCAAGATTGCTCAAAATATTCTCTCTAGATCTTCCCCTTTTATCTACCTCCATTAATTTGGGATTACAGTTATTTGTGCACATGACATGCTCTCCTTAAGCTCTCTGAGGGCAAGGACTTACCTTAGTAGCACTGCTTGGGACCTGTGATTGTAGGGACTCCCAGATGAGGAACCCTATTAACTCTATAAGAGATTAGCAAATGTTCTCAGACTTCATATCTTAGAGAGTGAACTGGAACATTGAGGGGTTCAGTGACCTAGCCTATAGTCACAAAGCCAGTAAGTGTCAGAAGTAGGGTTTGAACTCATGTCCTGCCTCAAAGGCTAATGCCCTCTACCACACCAGTTCTCTAGCAGGCATTTAATAAATATTCATCAGAAATCATAATCAGTAAACTTGATTTTGGCAAGAAAAGCTAATTGAAGGAGAAAGGCGGGTTTCAGTCACATCCAGTACAGATCCATGATCCACAAAGCTATCATTATAAGTTATTCACTACTCCTGAAAGAATATATGACACTACAGCCAACTAAGAGAACCAAGTGTTTCAGGAAGAATGGAAATGATAAAGAAGGACGGAAAACCATGGAAGTGACTTCCCAGAGTTCATTACCAAGCTTTTATTGAAAAGACATGAATGAGCTGTTCCTAAGCCAACATCTAGGGTGGGGTAACTTAAAACACAGGGAGAGCAAGACTGTAAAATGAGGGAGCATGACAGTCCCAAAGGCATAGCCTAATTTTGAAATGAAAAAAGCAGTAGTTTCAAAGCCCTGAGCCAAATATCTAATAAGGAAATCAAATATAAAAAGGAAAGACAAACTTCAAAAAGATAAATCCAATTTTTAATGGAAGGCCAGTTATAACTTGGTCTAATTCTCCTCCTGCCCAGCCCCCTCTCACCACCACCCCTGCACTGGAATATTAATTGACACAACAATTTGATTATAATTTTACTTTGCAATAAAAAATATTTTTTCTTTACCTTATGGATAAAAAAATGCAGTGACAAACCTTGTTCCTTTAATGTATTCCTAAATTCTGTGTCTTCTAGTGCAAACAGTAGGAACTTAAGTATGAACTACTATGATTTATAGATATAGTAGAAGCCTATAGCAATGATGAGCTTAACATACTCCAAAACCTCATAAAACAAACACTGATAGGATGTAAGTTAAATTGGAAGGAGCTCATTCTGTTCTCCAACAATAACCTTAAAAAGAGTTCCCTACAATATAGAAAAAGGGACACCCATCAAATTATAGTATGAATTGAACTGCAGAAGGCAGAGGCCAACTGGGGATGTTGTGTCAGATGACCTCTAAGGTCTCTTCCACACATAAATCCTTTGGGTGAAACTTTTGTTGTTGTTTAGTCATTTTTAAGTTGTGTCCAAATCTTCATGATCTCATTTGGGGTTTTCTTGGCAAAGATATTGGAGTGGTCTCCTATTTCCTTCTCCAGCTCATTTTATAGATGAGGAAACAGAGGCAAACAGGATTAAGTAACTTTGGCAGGGTTGCCCAGCTATCTTTTTTCCATTTACCCCAACAATCTGTCTCATGCTATGAAAACAAAACAAAGCCATGACTTTATGGAAATAGGTCTATCTCGCCATCTATGTAACTTCTCTGTTGTTGATCTGTGGAATGTGCTCCCCCTATCTGTGTAAGAGGAATAATATATTGGTTGTCCCTGATATGATTTTAAATGAGGCTATAAAGGGATGAATTTAAGGAACTAGTGGTTCTGTTGGGGAATTCTTACTGCTGCCAATGATTCCCTTGTAAAGGAGCTAATTACATTTAGAAAGGACTTTTGCCTGATAAAATAATTAAAAATAAATAGCTCTCCTCGGAAATGCAAATTGCCTTGCATTAAAGCAACCATGCTGCCTACAGAGGCAGTAAACAGATTGATTCTCTCAAGTCTGTTTGTTACTTGGGACTTACAGCTACCTATTCAGTCAGCTGCAACAGTCTCTTGACAGTTTCTAAAGTTCATCTGAGGAATAGATAGTTTTTTTTTAATTAAATTTTATTTTTTTAAATCAATGAAAATCTGCCTTCTCTACTTCTTCTCTCTTTTCCAGCTCCAACAGTGAGAAAGAAAAACAAAACCCATTACAAACATGTATAGTCAAGCAAAACAAATTCCTGTATTGATCACATCAAAAAAAAAATTCTCAATTTGCACTGAGTTTGTTATCTCTCCATCAAAAGGTGGGAGTAGCATGTTTTATTATGAGTCCTTCAAAATCAAAATTTTTCACTGCATTGAGCAGAATATTTAAGTCTTTTAAAATTGTTATTTTTTAAGATGTTCTTGTTATTATTTAAATAGTTCTCTTGGTTCTACACACTTCATTTTGCATCAGTTCATACAATTCTCCCCAGGTTTCTCTCAAACCAATCCCTTTCATCATTTCTTACAGCACTATATTCAGATATTTGTTCAGCTTTCCTCAACTGATGGACACCCCTTCTGTTTCTAATTCTTTGTCACTGCAAAAAAAAAATTCTGGGGTAGCTAGGTGGTGCAGTAGATAGAGCTCCAGCCCTGAAGTTAGGAGGACCTAAGTTCAAATCTAACCTCAGACACTTAACTCTTCCTAACTGTGTGACCCTGGACAAGTCACTTAACCTAATAGCCTCAGGGAAAAAAATTAAATATTTCAGTAAACTTTTAACTATAGTTGGTTTTGTTTAGGAATAATCAGGGAGTATAATTTTTATTAAAGCTTTTTATTTTCAAAATACATGCATGGATAATTTCCAATATTCACCCTTGCAAAACCTTGTGTTCCAAATTTTTTCTCTCCTTTCCCCCAACCCCCCCATAGACGGCAAATAATCCAATATAGGTTAAACATGTGCAATTTTTTAATACACATTTCCACAATTATCATGCTGTCTAAGAAAAATCAGATCAAAAAGGAAAAAAAAATAAGAAAGAAAACAAAATTCAAGAAAGCAACAACAACAAGAGTGAAAATGGGGGGCAGCTAGGTGGTACAGTGGATAGAGTACCAGCCCTGAAGTCAGGAGGACCTGAGTTCAAATCTGGTCTCAGACACTTAACACTTCCTAGTTGTGTGACCCTGGGCAAGTCACTTAACCACAATTGCCTCAGAAAAAAAAAAAGAGTAAAAATACTATTCTATGATCCATACTTAGTCCCCACAGGCCTTTCTCTGGATGCAGATGCAGATTACAAGGCCATTAGAATTGGCTGGTATCATCTCATTGTTGAAAAGAGCCATGTCCATCAGAATTGATCATCATATAATCTTGCTGTTGACATGTATGATGATCGCCTGGTTCTGCTCACTTCACTTAGCATCAATTCATGTAAGTCTTTCCAAGCCTCTCTGAAGTCATCCTGATGACTGTTTCTTATAGAACAATAATGCTCTATAACATTCATATACCATAATTTAGTCAGCCATTCTCCAATTAATGGGCATCCACTCAGTTTCCAGTTTCTTGCCACTACAAAAAGAGTTGCCACAAACATTTTTGCACATGTGGGTCCCGTTCTTTCCTTTTTGATCTCTTTGGGATATAATCCCAGTAGAAACACTGCTGGTTCAAAGGGTATGCACAATTTTGATAGCCCTTTGGGCATAGTTCCAAATTGCTCTCCAGAATGATTGAATCAGTTCACAATTCACCAACAATGTAGTAGTGTTCTAGTTTTCCCACATCCCCTCCAATATTAGTTATTGTCTTTTCCTGTCATCTTAACCAATTTAAGAGGTGTGTGGTAGTACCTCAGAGTTGTTTTAATTTGCATGTCTCTGATCAACAGTGGTTTTGAACATCTTTTCATATGACTAAACATGGTTTCAATTTCTTCATCTGAAAATTGTTTATTCATATCCTTTGACCATTTATTAATTGGAGAATAGCTTGCACTCATAAATTTGAGTCAATTCTCTATATATTTTAGAAATAAGATCTTTATCAGAACTCTTGAACATAAATTTTTTCCCCAGTTTATTGCTTCCCTTCTAATCTTTTCTGCATTGGTTTTGTTTTTACAAAAACTTTTTAACTTAATGTAATCAAAATTACCTACTTTGTATTCAATAATGTACTCCAGTTCTTCTTTGGCCACAAATTCCTTCCTTCTCCACAGATCTGAGAAATAAACTATCCTTTGTTCTTCTAACTTGCTTATAATAATCACTCTTTATGTCTAAATCATGAAACCATTTTGGCCTTATTTTGGTAATACAGTGTTAGGTGTGGGTCAATGCCTAGTTTCTGCCATACTGACTTCCAATTTCCCCAGCAATTTTTGTTAAATAGTGAGTTCATATCCCAAAAGCTGGGGTCTTTGGGTTTGTCAAACATTAGATTGCCATAGTTATTGCCTATTTTGTCCTGTAAACCTAACCTAGTCCCACTTATTGACTACTCTATTTCTTAGCCAGTACCAAATGGTTTTGATAACTGCTGCTTTATAATATAGTCTTAAGTCTGGTACAGCAAGACTACCTTCATTTGCATTTTTTGTCATTAATTCCCTTGAAATTCTTGACCTTTTGTTCTTTCAGATGAACTTTGTTATTATTTTTTCTAGTTCTATAAAATAATTTCTTGGGAGTTTGATTGGTATGACACTGAATAAGTAGATTAATTTAGGTAATATTGTCATTTTTATTATATTAGTTCAGCCTACCCATGAGACCTTGATATTTTTTCAATTGATTAGATATGACTTTATTTGTGTGGAGAGTGTTTTGAAATTGTGTTCATTTGCCTTGGGAGTCTACTTTAGCAGTTTTTTACTTGATTCTCTAGAATTTTCTAAGTATACCATCATATCATCTGCAAAGAATGAGGGGAATATAATTTTGAATAAACTTCAGTCCAAGTTGCTTTAGGAATTCTTTTTACTTTGCATGACCATTTCTAGCATCTGGCATAGTACTGGCTCATGTAGTAAGTTCTGATTGGTTGAAAACAAAGAGTTTAAAGGAATGATATTTGATCTACCCAGTTTATTTACTCTGTTAAGTTCATGGCTCATTTGGAGGAGGAAAAGGTGGGTGGGTGGTACTGTTGACCTTCCTTCTATCCTTGATCCCAGGTCTAATTAAGTCAATAAGGATGATAACATTAGGATAATTATTCTGAGCTCAATCATTATATAAAACGATTATATACAATTTTCCCCCAAAAAGCAAAGCAAAACAAAACAAACCTTCCCCTCCCACCAAATCAGAAGCCATCTTGACTGGCTTTGAGCTTCAAGAGAATTTGGTTCATTAAAAGTACTGGATTTGTAGTTGGAGAACCTGGGTTCAAATAATGATGCTACTATGTATTATCTGTGTAATTTTGGGGAAGTCTTTTAACTTCCATTTTCCTTATAATACAAGGAGGTTTGGATCAGTTATTATCTAAATGCTCCTTCTAGCTCTAAATCCTGTGACTAATTTTATTTTTTTATTTTAATAATATTTTATTTTTCTAAACTCAAGCAAAGATAGTTTTCAACATTCATCTTTGCAAAACCTTGTGTTCCATATTTTTCTCCCTCCTTCTCCAACTCTTGCCTCCCCTAGACAGCAAGCAATCTAATATAGATTAAACATGTGTAATTTTTCTAAACATATTTCCATATTTATCTTGCTGTGCAAAAAGCAAAAGTAAAACAAAACAAATCAGAAGGGGTAAAGTACAAAAAAGAAGAAAAAACAAGCAAACAAACAACAACAAAGGTGAAAATATTATGTTTTGATCCACATTCAGTCTCCATAGTCCTCTCTCTGAATGCAGATGGCTCTTTCCATCACAAATCTATTGGAATTGCCTTGTGTCACCTCATCGCTGAAAAGAGCCAAGTCCATCACAGTTGATCACATGACAAATTTTAAACACTACTCCTCTTCCTTACTCTGTCCCTAAACCAGAATACCCAGAATATTAATCAATATTAAGTACCTTCTGTGTATAGAGGTCAGTCTAATTTGGAAGGGATAAGGTAGCTAGGTGGTGCCACAGATAGAGTGTTGGGCCTGGAGTCAGGAAGACTAATCTTCAGACACTTACCAACTATGTGATCCCAGACAAAACACTCAACCCTTTTTGCCTCAGTTTCCTCATGTGTAAAATATGCTAAGGAAGGGAATAACAAACCAGTATCTTTGCTAAGAAAATGGGGTCATGAATAATCAGACATGACTGTAACTACTAAGGAACAAAAAAGGGAATATAAAATACAATTCTTGCTTATGATTTAGTAGGAGAATCAGAACTCACTTATAGGAGATGAATGAAGAATGCATTTTTATTTCCTTCTGTTGTTCTAGTTTGGTACCTTCTCGCTGCCACACAGGTCTGTGAAACTGGCAATAGAGGCTGCTATACAAGGGGGAAAAAATGAGTGCAATTAGAGTGATTCAGTCCATATGACTATTTCCAGGTAGGGATTCCTTTCAGCATTCAGTTGATTTCATTTTCTTCCTCCTCCTCTGGCTTCTCATCACTCTTATAGCCATTATAGTTCAAGACATTTCCTTCAGCCCCTTTCATGTCTACCCAAAGGGCCTTTTCTTTCACTGCTTTAGAACTCTGTAGAGACACCTTCTTGGATTTTCTGTATAAGTAGAATGTGGAAATGAGGAGGGGGAAAAGAATAATAAAGGGATAGATAACCAGGAAGTATAATAAAAGTGATGACGAGCAGATCCTAGATGAAAATGTGGTCTCTGCAACAAAAAAGAGAAAAACAATCATTGGAGGTGGCAGCTAGTTCTTTCCTAGTTCATTTGTATTGATCACTTAGAAGCAATTCCTGATTTGTTACAAATAGTTATCTATAAATGGGGGTTAAATAACAGTCATAAATCTCTTAAATCATAGGAGATGAATATAGAGGGAATAACATGTAGAAATTGAACTCATTCATCCAACTAATAATGTTATTCCAACAAAAACATCCTTTTCCTCCTGTCAAGCTATTTATTGTTACTCCAAAAGTCTAAAGAAGTACAGAACATATCACTGATAGCTATGGAATTCTGGAATTGGGTGAATGACTTAAACAGCAACCACTATTGTTAACTCTTGGGGGAAAAAATATCTATCATTTGGCCCTAAATCTTGAAGAGTTTTGATGATTCTAGTTGTGTTTTGTTTTGTTTTGTTTTGTTCTTTAAGATAAAAATTTTGTTTTTCTACCACTTCCCTTTCCAATACATTCCCTCCTTTTCTCTGTACCTCTATCATATTTCTTCCCTTCCTTCTTCCCAGAGAGCTATCTCAACACAAAGAAAGAGAAGAAAAAAAGAAATAGTTCAGCAAAATATGTTGAAAAAACTTTGACATAATGTAAAAAATTCTATATTTATAATCTTTCAACCTCTGCAGCAAAGAATGATTTTTCACCTATGTTCTCGGGTTGACATTCAAGATAACAAATTTGTCTTGTTGGTTCAATTAACCAAAGTAGAGAAGTTAGTTTGTGGTGGCAAAGAAATTGGGCTAAGAGGATTATGTGGTGTGGAAGGGTAGATAATGTACAATGAGGCTGGAAATGTAGAATATAGCTGAGGCTGAGAAAGATTTTAAATGTTATACAGATGAAATTATGTTTGATTTTATAAACAATAGGGAACCAATGGAGTTGATTAGTTAGAGGAGTGTCAAGATCAATCCTAAAAATGCAGGAAAATCACTTTGGTATAGCAAGGTCTAGGATGGAAAGGAGTAAAGAGAATCTGAAGGCAATTAACCCAATTTAAAATTGTTTCAATGACCTATTGAGCATGATGAAGGTTGAAATTAAGGTAGGAGCTGTGTGAGTAGAAAGACAGGGTCTGACCGAAGACATGGGAGTGGGAAAATACAGGAATAACTATGGTGTTGATACTGTTTCAATGACTAATATTTCTGAAAATTGTGTTTGAAATTGAAATGGCATTCTTCTTTATGATAAAATGACACAGAACAATGGCAATTGATGCTTTGGGGGGTTTTTCCATGTTTCAAAGGTCTATTTGCTACAATAAGACATTTTATATGAGAATACTTTAATTCATTAAATTATATGAATATATAAATTAAATAAATGATTTAAAAAAAAAAAGAAGTTAGGCTAAGCTTGTGACATAAAAATATCCAGAAGCCCAATGAGTTAAGCTTCTGGCACAATTGAGAATTACTGAGATGAAATGGTAGGCAAACCCAGAGTACAACCCAGAAAACAGGGGAGACAGAAGAGGGGGAAAAACAGCAAGCAGAAGGGGATCCCTAGAAACAGTATTCATATAATTTATCAATGGACAGTGTTTATGTGAATTCATCAGGAAGAGACACATATTCTAATGACAAATGCAATTTCTTATTTGAAGATGAAAGTTTAAAGTCACAGAATCCTAGAATTAGGGAGCAGAAAGGGCAGCTAGTTAGTTTTGTAATTGATATGGTCAATTATGGCAATAATTTTCCTGATATGGAACCAACCCTGCATTCCTGGTATAAATCCCACTTGGTCTTAGTGTATTATCCTGCTGATAAGTTGTTGAAATCTCTTTCCTAGTATTTTACTTAAAATTTTTGCATCAATATTCATTAGGGAGATTGGTCTGTAATTTTCATTCTCTGTTTTGGCTCTTCCTGGTTTGGTATCAGTTAAACTGAGACTTGTTAAAGACTTTAACTTCAAATAGCCAAGGTCTCTCATTGCATCCAGGGCCACCTCTAGTCATCCTGTTCTCTCTCTGGCCACTGGACACAGATGGCTCTGGAGGAGAAAGTGAGGCTGGTGACTTTGCCCAGCCCTCCCTCACTTCAGTCCAATTCACTTGCATGTCATGGTATCACCTCCCTGATGCCATGATCTTCTTCAAGAATGAAGGAGAAACAACAGCATATAACAGCATATACGTGTGTGCGTGTGCATGTGTGTGTAAAAAGCATTTGGTTTATAACTTCTGAAGGTTACTGGGCATTTTTAATTTAGGATTGAGATTTTTTTTTTCCTTAGGAGGGTATTAGGGTCAGGTCACAGGAGAGCCAGTGGTTAAATCTTCAGTGTGAACAGTTATACTTAAGAAATCAGCAACTGCTACAAATCAGGGCTTGACTTGTTTTATTGATTGTCTAGATTTAAGAAAGTGATGGAGAAAATGTTAATAATACAGTGCATACTTCTTCCCTCCTCCTCCACACCCTAGCCAGTTGTTAAACATTTACTAGCATACTCATTTTCTTTTGTCTCCATTTTCTACCCTGCCCTAAAATCTTTTGTTTCTAGTTTTGACAGGGTGAGTAATGATAAAGCCATCCAAAAGTCTAAACCCTTCCCCACTTTTTTTTTTTTTCTCTTAAAGTCACTATTTAGCTTTGACTGTTGATTGTGAACACATTTGGAAGGGAGCAGGAAGGAATGCTGAGAAGAAAAGGCTATCAGGGACTCTGGAAAAGCAAGAACAAAATTTTCCCATTTTAAAGCAAATTTACATAAAGCAAATTGAAGAGCCAGACTAGCAGAGCCGGAGGGCCCCTCACTCCCCAGCCAATGTACTTTTACCAGCTGACCTAAGAGAAACTAAGGTAGCATCTAGATTCCATTTCTGTAGTTTTCTTAGGTGGGGCAAAAGGCTTTATTTTCTATAATGACTTCAGCAGCAGCAGGAGCAATTATAGATGGTGAAGGTGGCCTTAAGGTATTGATGAATTAAAACTGCAAGATCTTACATATGGTACCATTTTGTATATGGTGGTGTGGAGCTGATTTAAATGAGATGGAGAGACACACAGAGAGAGAGACAGAAACACTGAGAGAGATAGAGACAGAGAAAATAAGAAAGACAGAGAGAGGGAGAGAGAGAGAGAGAGAGAGAGAGAGAGAGAGAGAGAGAGAGAGAGAAAGAGAGAGTGTGTATGTGTGTGTGCATGTGTATGTTCTGATACCTTTTATCTGCCCTACAATACCATGTTGTACCAGCACCCCCTTTTCCAAGGAAGCCCTGAGGTGAAGTATGAGGAGGCCACCAGGATCCCAAATTTCTGCCAGAGTTGATTATCTTAATGTGAAAGACTGTCCTAAAAGGATGGCAATGTACTCTGATCACTGCAGTAATTTGGCGGGTGTTTGAGAAAACGTCAGCTCTGATGCTCCTAAATTACCTCTCTTGAGAGACGAGGGTTTGCTCCATCTCCCCCATTCACCATCTGCCTCTCAGGATTAGAATTAGTGACATTCAAAAGTCTTAAAAGGTTTGGCATTTTGATTCAATCGGGGTAAGTGCCCAATACTCAGAGTACAGGGCTTGTGAAAACGGAGCCAAATATGTAATGAGAACACTTCATCAAGAGATTTATTTTGGAGCATTCCCAGTCCTGGCCAAAAAACATCATGAGGCCCACTCTTGATATTACCTCAGCAGTTCTGGTAATGGTCAGAAACCAGCTGTGAAAGGATGGTGCAAAATGGGGCTACTGAAATTGGGGCCAATTTGTTAAGTTCAGGGAGCAGGGTGGGGCATGTCAATGAAGTATCTCCTCCAAACCCCAATTTCTTGGAAAAAGCAAGGATAAGGTGATAATAATAACTATAATAGTGGAACTGCTGTCCTATTCCAAACACACACATACATTTTGTTAATGTATCTACATTTTCAGCTATTTTCTCTAGACAAGGACTCTAATAGAATATAAATTCCTTAAGAGTAGGGATCATTTCTTTTTGGGGATTGTTTTTATATTGTATTTATATTGTTATAAGCTCAAAGGAGTACCCAGAAGTGAGGGCACATTTGGCGAGGAGGGCACATTTCAGAAAAGAGGGATAGTTTCTGTACAATGAATGATGGATAGGAGATGGAATGTTATATACAAAGAACATACCTGCTGACAGCTGAGAAATTGTAATAGCAAACTGATACTACTGTGATCAGCTACTAAAAGAAATCCATAGCTCCCTTTTTATTCCTCTGACTTTCTGAAAAAAAAAATCCTGCAAGTTAATTCCCAAGGCAGGGATGATTGAATAATTATCAAGAACTAGAGAGAGGAGGGGAGGGAGTCATTCAGGCAGCTGCAGCCTGAGATTCCCCAATGCCATTTCCTTGTTTTTACTGAACTACTGATGAAGGGGGGGAGTTAGAAGTGCAAGATCTCCCAATTCAAACTCTCACAAAACAGTCCCATGCCTTCCCTCCCTTCATCTAGGTCACTTGAATCAACCCTAGACTCTAAGAAATAACTCCCCAAACTGGCCCAACTTAAGAAATCTCTCCTGCTTGAGTAGAAGCAGAGAATTGTTTGAGGAATTGGCAGGAACATCAAATGCTATATTTGTCCTGGCTTGGGCTGGAATAAGCTGGTACTAACTTGGAGCATGTGCTGGTTTGGGAAGGTGGGGGAAGAAGGGAAAAAGAAAATGAGAAGTGAAGGAGAGGCAAAGGGAAAAGGAGGGAGAGAAGAGGGCAGGCAGAGAGGTACAGGTCCTTTCTGGAAGTGGCGAGCCAAAGTCGGAATTGGAAGAACAAAAAAAAATCCTGTGTCACAAGAGCTTCCAGAGGCTATTCAGAATAATTTTCTTCTTTAGATATAATAAAAAAGCAGTTCATCAAGATCATGATGTAAGACCTAAGACTTCTGTGCCTCACCTACTTTGAAGAAGGCAAGAACCACATAATTTTAGACACTTTTCTCTCTAATATTTGTCTTTTGAAATGGAATACATGTTGACTTTACAGTTATACTAGGGAGACTAACAGCAGGGGTATATTGTGCAGTGCCTCAGGAGAGGCAGACCTTTAAAGACAAAGAATTACATTTGCAGTTATTATCCTTTTCCTCCATTGTAAAAATCTCTGTAGGATCTTGGCCCCAGAACATTACATGTGGAAATACGGAAGGAATGTGTGGAACACCGAGTAATTGTTGGATGGAATAGAGGTTAGTTGGAGGGTAGGGAGTGGGAAGCTGTCTAGCAACGTGGGTGGAGCTAGAGAAAAAACTGGGGTAGAATAAAATCAAAACCAGGTTCTTGTATCTGGGTGTTTGAAGTTACCTGTCCCAACCAGATGAAAACAACAGGTTTCAACAATAATCTTTCCCACTTTGGGACATTCACCAAAGCTGGTTGATATCCTCCCAAGCTCCCCCTTATGTCTCCATCTCTTTTCTCCACACTCACTGCTTTCATTCATCCCTCATAGTACACATCTGCTACCTTTCTGGGGATATTTTTTCAGCACATGAGCAGTTTTCCAGTCCAGTTAGGACATCTATTCATTATAGTTCTTTTCAACCTCCACTCAATACAAAGCAAATCTCTCTTCCTGCCCTGACTCCATCTCACCCTGTGTCTGGAATCAAATAAAAATGATTTCTTTTTTTTCCTCTTTAAATTTTCAATAGTATTTTATTTTTCCAATTACACGTAAAGAATGTTTGACATTCATTTTTGTAAGATTCTGAGTTCCAAATTTTTTTCTCCCTCTCTCCCTTACTTACCATCTTCCCAAGACAGCAGGCAATCTACATGTGCAATCATTTTAAACACATTTCCATATTAATCATGTTGTGAAAGAAAAATCTGAACAAAATGGAAAAACCATGAGAAAAAAAGCAAACAAAAAAAGGTGAAAATAGTATGCTTCAATCTGCATTCAGTCTCCATAGTTTTCTCTCTAGACGCAGATGGCATTTTCTATTCCAGTTTTATGGGAATTGTCATGAATCACTGTATTGTTGAGAAGAGCTAAGTCTAGCATAGTTGATCATCACATAATCTTGCTGTTACTGTGTACAATGTTCTCCTGACTCTGCTCACTTCACACAGCATCAATTCATGTAAGTCTTTCCAGGCTTTTCTGAAATCAGCATGCTTATCATTTCTTTCTTTTTTTTTTTTTTTCTGAGGCAATTGGGGTTAAGTGACTTGCCCAGGGTCACACAGCTGTTACATGTCTGAGACCAGATTTGAACACAGGTCCTCCTGACTTCAGGACTGGTGCTCTATCTACTGCGCCACCTAGCTGCCCCATGCTTATCATTTCTTATAGAACAGTAATATTCCATTATATTCATAAGCAGTAACTCATTGAGCCATTCCCCAACTGATAGGCATCCATTCAATCTCCAATTTCTTTCCTCTACAAAATGAGCTGCAAAAATAATTTCCTATGCTGGATAGTGCTTATACGTTACCATTGGTAAGTAGTCGTTATCCACTAGAACAACTTTCTGAGGTGAAAAATTTACCTTCTCTTGGAAATCTTTAAAAATAAGTTGTAGTCTCCTAACAAAGTAACTCAAATGAACATACCCTTTGACCCAGAAGATCCTCCTGCTAAGTACAGACCCCAAGATAATCACAATAAAGAGGAAAATCATATATTTATAATAGCATTTTCTATAGTAGCAAAGAACTAAAGATAAAGTAGATGCCCATCTATTGAGAATGGTAAAAACAAGTTGTGGTTCATGAATATCATGGAGTATTGCACATTCTAACAAAGGATAAACAAAGAAAAGATTTATGTAAACTGATATACAGTAAAATAAGCAGAACCAGGAAAATAATAAATACTACAATGATATAAATGTGAAAGAACACCATCAAGAAGACAATTGAAATGGAATGCTGTAAAATTATAAAGATCAACCTTGGCACCCAAGAAGGAAGAAGAAACACCTTTTTCCTTTCTTGACAGAGATAGGGGACTCTTGAGTGTGAAGTATTATGTATAACATTGGAGTTGGTCCCTACGAGGTTTTTACAATGGAGAGAAAGGATAATAGCTATAAATACAATTTTCTATGTTTAAAAGCTCTACCTCTTTTGAGGCATTGCACAATATATTCCCATTGATAGCTAACTTGGCTAGTTATCAGTGAAATTCTTTTAAAATTCTTTGTTAGAGAAATAACTTTCTGAAAGGAGATTGAAGAGAGGCAACAGAGAACAGATGATATAAAAGCAAAAGAGCAAAAGAACAAATTAAAAAAATAAATTTTGGTCTTATCAGTCTACTTTATATATACATATATATATATGTATATATATATATATGTGTGTGTATATATATATCTATATATGGATATATAGATATATATATACACACACATATTCTGAAGAGGTGGATGAGTTAAGAAATTCTGGGTCTTAGAGCACCAGCCCTGAAGTCAGGAGGACCTGAGTTCAAATCTGGTCTCAGACACTTAACACTTCCTAGCTGTGTGAGCCTGGGCAAGTCATTTAACCCCAGTTGCCTCAGCAAAAAAAAAAAAAAAAAGAAAAAGAAAAAAGAAAAAAGAAATTCTAGGTCAAAGGATATGTTCATATCTTTAGTAACTGTATTAGAAAACTACAACCTATTTTTAAAGATTTCCTGGAGAAGGGGACTTTTCCACCTCACTTGGTAACATGAAGCCAAAGGATCATAGATCATTAAGTTAGATTATAGATCATTAATTTAGAGATAATGTCTAGACCAAGCCTTTTATTTTTATATTAACAAAAGTGAGATGGCTCATTCCTTAGAATATACACAGACATTATCTGCCAAACTATAGTCAACCATGTGGGAACTTAGGTAGAAGGGATACTTATGGCGATGTGCAATTCAGGGTCTTAAACCATGATGAGTTACCAAGTAAGAGTTAGCAGAAAGCAGCTTCTGACTGGGGTCTCTTGGTGCTGGCTCTTTAGGTACTAGATCAAGAAACTGTGATTTCAGGGATTGATGGGGAAGAACAAAGCTATGTCTGAAAAAAATGAAAGTGACTTCACCAGAGAGAAAGGCCACCAGAAAGAATAAGTTTGGCTGTTTGGCTGGCCAGGGCCTACTGCCAAGGTGAAATGACTAATTAGCAGTATTGCACAACTGATTTAGGTTCTTATGAGGCTTAAAATATTAGCCTCTTACCTAATTATAACCATAGTTATAGGTTAGATTAAGAGCTGTTTTAGTCATTCTGTTAATGTATGCTTTGATACTTTTATACTTAGCATTTATCTCTGTGTAAGAATAAACTGGTCAGCTAGATGGTAGAGTGGGATAGAATGGAGAGCCTGAAGTAAGAAGGACCTGAGTTCAAATCCAACCTTAAGATAGTTATTAGCCATGTGATACTGGGCAAATCATTTAATCCTAATTTGCTTCAATTTTCTCATCAGCAAAATGATCTGGAGAAGAAATCCTAACCAAGAAAACCCAAAAATAGGGTCACAAAAAAAGTTGGATATAATTGAAAAAAAAGTTGATTAACAAATCCAGACTTGTTCTTTCTGATAGAACTGGTTTTGAGAGTGGCAAGAGAGAACTCCCCAGTCCACATCATATTTAAAGTTGCCAGGGTCAGCCAGGGACTGGTTCAGCAGCTAATTTTGATATAATTCACCTATGATTGATATTTGGGCAATTTTCTGGTCTGCCCTCACAATTCTGAGTACTAGAGTACAATCATGGAAAATTTCAATGGGAATTATGTGGGGAAAGGAAGGGAAGGGTTTCTCCTTACCCTGGTCTATCTTCCCTTTGTATATATCCTTCCTTATCAGCTCCCTGAGGGTAGGCACTTTATTGCTTGCTTGTTTTTGTATCCCCAAATGTTTAGCACATAGCCTGGCAGACAGAAAACACTTAAATTTTTTTTAATCAATCGATTGATTTATTTGTTTATTTATTCCTAAGGTCCCATAAGTAGTAACAGAGGCAGGATTCAAATATCTATGTCGAAGCCTATAATAAAACAAAGGGAGTGGGGCATCTAGATGGCTTAGTGAATAGTGCATTCCCTGGAGTTAGGAAGGCCTGAATTTAAATCCAGCCTCATACACTTACTACTTGTATAATCCTGACCAAGTCACTAAACCCCAATTTCCTCCCCCTTCCAAAATTAAATAAATAACAAGAGACCAAAGTATTTTGAATGCTAAAGGAACAGGACAAACAATCTTCATAGAATAATATCTACTAAACTTGCTCTTTTGGGATTTTGTGCTGACTCACAACACAAGAATTTTGACCATCTTTATGGAGTAGGGTGTGAAGTTTCAACCATGAACTCCTCTCCATGTACCCTCCCAAAAGTTCCCTTCCTCATTGTGCCTGTATTTGCCCTTTTCTTGAGCTGGAATTTGGGTCTACACACACACACACACACACACACACCAAACCTTAAGCAACCAGTAATATATATA
>JAJPUD010003148.1:127616-144995 GCA_023553655.1 Myrmecobius fasciatus | reverse complement strand
TATATATATATATATATATATATATATATATATATATATAATGCATTGTTGAGATTTGGTCTATGGCTACATAATTCCAAACTAGGGTTACAGGGCTAGGTTTGGAGTCAGGAAATCCTGGGTCCATATGTGGCTTCAGATACTACATACTAGCCACATGTACCTGGCCAAGTCATTTAATCTCTCTCTATCAGTTTCCTCAACTATAAACTGGGAAAAAATAATAGTGTCTACCTTCTAGAGTTGTTCTGAGGGTCAAATGAAATAATATGTGTGCCTGCACACAGTAAGTGCTAAATAAATGCTGGTTTCTTTCCTTCCTTCCATAGAAACACTAAGAAACTATGATCTTATAAGTTTTCCCTTTCCCCCTTATCCTCATTACTAAGAAAAATAAATACCTGCACCCAAGTTCACAAAGCTACCCCCAAACACCTAGGCAAGATGGTTAACCCTTTGTTACCTGAATGAAGCACTCTGAGCACTGTATGTCCTGACTCATCAGATGCCTGACTGACCCATTTGCTGGGACTTCCGTGGAGCTGCCATTCCTCCACTTTGCACCAGTACATCCCATTATCCATCATCTCCACACTTCGAAGTTTCAGGACAAAATCTCCAGCGGAGGAACGGTAGCAATGCAACTTTTTCTCATGTTCTTCCTTCCCATATCTCAGGATGCCATCATGTTGCATTTCCACTAGACTTGTAACTGCAGAATGCTCTTGCTTAAAGAACCAGACTACAGAGAAAAGGGACTCCGTTGTTCGGAGGCTATCCAAACTGCAGTTGATGGTTACATCTCTGTGCTCAAGAGTATCCTCAGTGTGATTTATTTTCATGACATTTAGTTTACTTCCTGGGAGACAAAAATGAAGGAGGCACAGATTTTTAAAGCTCAACCCTTAAGATCTGAAGTCTTACATCTTCAAAGTCTTAGGATTTTAAGATCATTCCATGAGGACTGAAATTCCTCTTTGGAAATTATTTACATCATCCCAACATCTTTCAACCTTGGTTTCCTCATCAATAAAGGAGGAACTTTGGCCAATGCATCTGCAATGTCTTTTTCTAGCTCAGAAATTATGTTGTCTCATCTCTTTACCCTTTTAATTTCATCTATTCCCATGGCCTCAATGATCAACTCTGAGCAGATAACTCCTAAATCTCTTAATCACCTTCATCCCCAGTCTCTTTCCAGAGCTCTAGCCATGTAGTTTTCACTGCTTGCTCCACATATGTAAGGATACTGGTATGGAACAATGGAAAGGGTCTTGGCTTTGGAGCCAGAGGCCCCCCATAAGAAACCCAGCTTTACCCTCGATTAAATTGTATGATTTAGGGCAAGGTACATAATCTCTCCAGCTCAGTTTCCTTCATTTGGAAAAGGAGGGATCTCAGAGTAGATGATCTCTAGGGTCTCCTTTAGCTCAAAATCTGTAATCTACTCTAAAACAGAGGAGCAAACAGCCAAATAGCATCTGGGTGTACTTAAGGCTCTATATAACTGATTATGTGGAAATGGAGTAAAAAACCAGGAAATATCCTTTTGGTAAAGGTGGTAGGATAAATAGGATTCAAAAAAAGAGTGGGGAGTAAAGAGATTAATTCATCTGAAATTATCCCCTTTCCTTCTGCCCACCTGCATTCCACATTTTCCTCTTGCCTCTGATTTTATGCCTCAAATATACAATATTAATAACATAGTCTAAGCCTTTTTATCTTTTAGTGAATTTAACTTTTATCTAGGGATACTCTTCTCTTTCTGAGTTTATAAACAAGCACATGCATGAAAAATTCATAATAAAATTAATCCTAAATAGAATTACTCATCTGATCTATTACCTTGATTTCCACATGTATTTGGAATTACTTATTTAGCAGCTTATTTTGTTTTTTGCTTAAACTTCAATACTTTCAGGACTTCAGATTTCAATGATATGAGGGCTCCCTGAACAATTGTGCATCATGGATACCACATGTTTAACACCAATTCATCATCATAAGTTGCAGTGGCTAAAGAAAAATTGTATCACTCAGGAGCCAAACTTCTAGATATATGTCTTTATGTGGTCTTTTACTATATGTAATGGTAGTTTACTTTGGAAGGACCTCCTAGGATTTGTGCTCTATTGGCACAGTCCTTGAGAACCCACCTCCACTCTTTGGTATTGTTTTGAATTTTGAACACCTAATAAATAACGCACCTAGAGAATAAAAGAATCGATTGGTTTCAAACAGTACTGCTATCACATGACAATACCCATCAATTAAATAAACAAACCCACTTGTGGGAAAAGAAATATCAATACAATTGGGATATAATTATTTGCCAATTATTGTTACATGTTATAGGCAGTTACTGAACTTTATATGTATTATATTATATATATAACAAATGTATATATATTATATGTGCAAATTAGTATAATTTTAGCCACAAGACTTAAGGAAACTTGAGAAAATTTACCTATAGGCTTGAGTTTTAATTCTGTCTTTCCTGATTCCTTTTCCCCAAGCTTATACCAAGAGCCACTTGTGGACCATAACCACTCCTTCACAATGCATCGATATGTCCCCTGGTCACTATTATCTACATTCTGAATGTGGAGTTGAAACAGGTCCTTTGAAACCTTCTCATTGTGAAATTTCTGTTTCCTCTTTACAACGTGAAGATCTTCTCCATATTTGACAATGCCATCTCGATCAGTTGTTAGGATCTTTAGCCATGATGCTTCTTGAGAAAAGGGGAGGTAATACCAAGTGACATCAACTTGAGTCCTTCCCTTAGTTTGCGATAAGATGCTACATTCTATTTCAGCTTCCATGTTGATGGAGATCTCTTGGACTTGACTGTCTGATTTCACCAACAGTTGACTCTCTAAATGAAAGGAGTGACTTCTATTATTGATCTATCACAATGGCTCTTCACACACAATGAATTCATCATTCATATTCACATGATGGTTTTAAGAGTCAAAAAGACCATTATACACATCTTTGGATCAACTGAGACCATATGTGCAAAGTTCCTTCAAACTTTTAAGTATAGTATCAAGGCTAGTTATTATGTTTTCCCAACAACTCTATAAGAGAGAGAAAATTGTCATTGTAGTTTTAATTTTTATTGATATCTTTTAGTTTTATGTCACCTCTATTTCTGAATAAGACCTTTTCCTTTCCTCTGTCTTTCATGTTATCCCTTGTAACACAAATAAAGAAAAAAAAAGGAGTTCAATAAAAATTAACTTTCATATGACACTAATACTGTTACTACCTCTGAGACATTTGGTAAATGACTTCATCTTTCTGGCCTCAATTTCTTCACTTGTAAAATTAATTAATTAGAATAGGTCTCTCCCAGCTCTAAACTAATGTTAAACTGAGTCTGACACTGTACCATTACCAGAATACTCAAGCCCTAAGGGGAAAAAAAAGGAGGTAAGTATATATTTTTTTACTCTTCTCTCTGGGGCCAAGATCGATCATTATAATTAAATAGCATTCAACCTTGTTTTGTTCTTTCCGGTTACCTTTTTGTAGTTATTATTTATATTATTTTCCTGTTTTTGATTATTTTACTCTGCATATAAATATTGCATGAATTTAATCTGCATAAAATATGCTTTATTTTATAGTTAACATGCTTTATACTCTGCATAAAAATGTATTTGACTTGATATTCTCAGGTCATATAAATCTTCTCATATTTTTCTGAATTCTTTATATTTGTCATTATTTATGATACAATAATATCCTATTATATTCATGTGCTCACCATATGCTTAACTATCCTTTAATCACCAAATGTGATAGATTTGGCTATAATTCTCATTTTACATATCAACCAACCCATTAATAAATATTTATTAAGTACCTATATGCCACACAGAGCAGTTAGATGCATAAGGAATAGAGCATCAGGCCTGGAAGACCTTAGTTCAAATTCTAGCTAGAATTTACTCACTGTGTTATTCTGCAAAAGTCAACTCACTCAGTTTGCCTCAATTTCCTCATCTGTAAAATGAGCTAGAGAAAGAAATGGCAAACCACTCCAGTATTTTTACTAAGAAAATCCCAAAAGGGGTCACAAAGAGTGGGATACAGCAACAACAAAATGTGCCAGGCACTATGCTTGGCACTGGGAATATAAAAAGAAGGAAAAAAACAATACCTGTTCTCAAGGAACTTCTACTCTAATAGATATGAGATGTGATAAATCATAAGTTCAGAATCATTGAGTGACTTGTTCATAGTCACATGACTAGTAAGTTTTAGAAGGCTTTCTTGACCTCAAGCTCAGGATCCTTCCCACTTTACTCATATCGCCTCTTGTTTACTGGAAGCAAGGCAGCTGACCATAGCAAGGACATCTCAATCTGTCCAGGTTATTTCTGAGTTCCTTACAAATTTGTTTAGTATCAACTTTGCTACCTTTAACTGTGCATTAGACAGATGGAAGCTGTGTAGAGAAGAATTTTGTCTGTGTGCATTTGCATATGGACCACTTAGAAGGAACTCTATATACATATTAGAGTCAGCTCTCAATTATCTCCAGGCAGTTTTTCTGCTTTGCCATAAATAAACCATGGTAAATCTTGTTTCTAACTTCTTGTTGACATTCTGCTTTCTTAACTCCTTCTTCATCAGGCTTTCCATGGCCTGTCCTCTACTGTCCTCTACCTGTCCTCAGGCCAAGTGAGATTCAAAAACCAGCAAGGCTTGTGTAGTGGGAGAAGAGGGAGAGGGAGAGAAGAAAGAGAGGGAAAGAGAGAAGAAAGAGAGGGAAAGAGAGAAGAAAGAGGGGGAAAGAGAGAAGAAAGGGGCAAAGAGAGAAGAAAGAGGGGGAAAGAGAGAAGACAGAGGGGGAGAAAGAGAGGAGGGGGAGAAAGAGAGAAAGGAAGGAGAGGGAGAGGGAGAAAGAAAGAGGAAAGGGAGAGAGAGAGAAAAGGAGAGAAAGGAAGGAGAAGGAGATAGAAAGAGAGAGGGAGAGGGAAAGGGAAAAGGAAAAGGAGAGAGAGAGGGAGAAAGAGAGGAAGAAGGAGAATATCTCTGCTCAGACTGTGCTGTACCTTGGACTGAGAGAGGTGATCCATCTTTCTCCAGAATTGGGTGGGGACCAATTAAGAATGCAGGTGGAGAAGCGGGTTAAGGAAGAAAATTTTCCATTTCTTCCTAATTCAGTTCTTGACATCACTGCTTTATTATTTGGTTAAAGTTGTATGAATTCCCAGAACATTGCATGCAATCAATTTTAAATATAAGCACAAAAATGTATCTTAAAGCCAAAGACACATGCTTTTTGGCTTATCCACACAATTCCTCGGCTTCCAGAATAATGAACATGCATGCAAACTACATGGTACATTCAGGGGGGAAATAGTGCATGATGAATTTCATTTTCCCAATTTAACATAAGCCAAGTGCTAATAAGAGAAGGAATTTGTTTACCTGGCAAAGCAATATTTATCCCCAATGGATGAGAAATGACTGCTGCTGCTTTCCTGGCCGGGCCATAGGTATATTGTCCTTCTCTCTGATAGGCTTCCACTTTGCACTGGTACATTCCGTTATCTTCTTCTATGGCATCATAGATTAGGAGTTGAGAACCAGAGGAAGACTGTGAAACTTTCATTTTCTTTTGCAATTGCTCTTGGGAGTTTCCCCATTCAACAGTTCCATTCTGAGCAACTGTGACCAGTTGCTGATAATCTAACACTCCCTGGGGCTGAAATTGCCAGGTTACTGTTATTGGCACCTTCAGGGCTGAGTAGTCAGAAAAAATGATGCAGGACAAAGCAAAGGTGTCGCTTATTATGACCTTGGGTTGACGGCTATGCAAAGTCACACGTAAACCTGAATCTGCAGTTCAAAACAAGAAACACATTCCCAGGACAGTTACGAGATGAAAACACAGCAGGTCCATAGCTTCCTAGCTGTCGCTGTTGCATATTCAACCCCATGTGCTCACACCATATAGGGAATTACTGTATATTTATTGTCGGCTGAAATTTATCTAAATTTATACTTTCTATATAGGCTGATTCTCTCCCAAAGCTGCCAACAGCTGACAGAGCCAATGGAGAGTTTCATCCAGACTGTTTCTTGGGCATTTATTCAAGGGTAAAATGCCTCACTTCCCCAATCTGTCCCTCTAAATTCACAATTCCATGCTGTTTAGTAGGCTAATAACTGGGTTTTTTTTTTTAAGAGATGAGGGGAGATGGAATTGACTTTACTAACTACTAACCCTTAAGCTGTCAGGGTCTCAGCTGTCATGAATTCCCAATATGCTCGTCATGTGGTGAATCTAGGAGGAAGGAACAATTTTTTGATCCTTAAAAGCTCAATTCAAGAGCCATGATTTGATATCTGTTTCGAGGATCACTAAATTTTACAGATGTGGTGGCTTAAGATTACAGTTTGTGACATGGAACACATTTCCACCCACACTTCAACCCTTTTGGCTGTAAGTGATTTGACCATCCCATTAAACCATGTTCCCTTGGGGAAATAGCATCACTCAAACACTATTTTCTTATTGAGGAACTATCCTGTAGAAAAGGAATTAGTCTTGTTGCTTGATCCCAGCGGCATAACTGGAAATAGTGGGTGAAAAATGGAAATAGGCAAATTTAAGCTTGATATAAGGAAAAAACTTCCTAATAACTAGAGATATACAAGAGTAAAATGGTCTGTGGAAGGACTGCGGAAGGGGGCTCCCCTTCACAAGAGTTCTGCAGGCACTGACCATATAATCACTTATTCAGAATATATTGTAATCACATATCATAATATTGTGTATAATTATTATATTATAATATAAATGTTTACATGAATATTTAAGAAATATAAACATTATAGTATATATTATAATTATAGTTACAATTGTATATTATGTAATATGTAATGTATTATAATAATATAATAAACTATAATGTAACAAAATAGAATATATCAAAATGTAATATAATATATGATAATATAATAATAGAGGATGTAATAAAAGAAGGGGATTTTTTCCAGTGTGGATTGAACTAGATGACCACTAAAGTCTCTTATAATTTTAATATTCTGCAAATCTTTGAAATGAAAGAGAAGAAAAGGATCTGATTGACTTACTTAAAGAGTTCATTGTGATTGAAATCTTCTGAGACCAGCTCAAACCTCCAGCCTTGTTCTGAAACTCTGTCACTTTGCATTCATAAGTCCCTCCATCTGTTATTAAGCTGTCGAAAATCTCCAGTCGGTATGTGGCCATGTTTTCTTTCTCCAATCTGATACTGCCAGACTTGCTACGGTCTTTATAGGAAGGGCCCAGATGCACTGTGCCATCTTCTGCCAGGCTACCTATGAGCTCTGGCTGCTGCACGTTGACTGGAATATGCCACCAAACAACAGACAGAGGATACTCTGCTCCATTCAACTTACAGCGAAAAAATAGGGCTTCTCCCTCCCACACAGATCTCTTTCCATTCTCCATGGATAGTTCCATACTTTTTGCTGTGGGTTTAATTTGTGAGAATCAATTTGCTGTTTTATTAAACAAACAAAAATTTCAATCATTCTATACCTGGTGATTGCCTCATTAATTTCCAATATTTTGAAGTTCTTGTCTTACCTGATATTATTGATTTCACAAAAACATGATAAGGGAAACAATATTATTGGGGGCAGTTATTCCCATAGGAAGAATACTATAAACAGGACAGTAGATAGATCTAAACTGGAGGGAATTAATACCCTGGGAGCAAAAATGTGAGTTTGGATTACCAGAGAGTATCTAATTAGCAACGTGGGCAATCAATCTGAATTCATTATAGCTTTCTCTCCCTTCTTTCCTACTTGTGTCTCTTTCCATTGCTTTTATTTGCCCTTTCATACCTGTATTTGTGTAAATATTGTTTGAGTACAGAGTAAATGAGAGCAGCCAGGTGGTGCTAGAGTGCATGGAGTCAGGAAGAGTCATCTCCCTGAGTTCAAATCTAGCTTCAAACACTTCTTAGCTGTGAGACCCTAGAAAAGTCACTTAACCCTGTTTGTCTCAGTTTGCTCATCTGTCAAATGAGCTGGAGAAGGAAATGACAAACAACTCCAATATCTTTTTTCAAGACAAGCCCAAATAGGGTCACAGAATCAGACATGACTGAAATAATTGAACAATAGAGTGAATGTGTTCATGCTGATATAATGGCTCCTCAGAGTCACTTAGATTAATGACAGATAATGACAAAAATGATAAGTTTACAAAATTTGCAGATGGTTCAAAACTGGGAACAATAGTAAATACACTGAATGACAGAATTGGGGTCACAAAAGGTATCAACAGGCTGGACACAGGTTAAAAACATTAAACTTAAAGGAATAAATGTAAACTCTAAGATTGGGATTCAAGGAGATCAACTGTCCAAGTACAAGATGGAGTAAATGAATAGGACTGCAGATAAATTTAGGTGAAAAAGAGATAAAGGGTTTTAGTGGACCACAAACTCAATATAAATCAACCAGGTAATATGGCAATCAAAAGAGATAATGTGATAATCCTAGGCTACATGAAAGAAAATATAGCATCTAAAAAGAAGGAAGTAATAGGTCCTTTTATATTTTGACCTAATCAAGCCACATTTTGATTTCCATTTCTGGAAATCAGCTTTTAGAAGAAACATTGACAATGACAAGATGAAGCACAGTTGGAGAAAGACAACCTCTTTGATGGGTGGGGGGACATGAGTTAAAAGAATCATGAATGTTCAGTCTAGAGAATAGAAGATTTAAGATGGTTTATAACAACTGCCTTCAATATATGAAATATTATCACATAGAAGAGAGATTGCATTTATTCTCTGATCCCAGAATACAAAAATAGGAACAATGGCAGTGGAAGGAACAAGGACACAAATTTTATCTCAACAAAAGAAAAAAAATCCTGTGGAAAGGAAAGGAAATTCTATTAAACAAGTGAGAGAAACTACCTATCCTTCCACAATAGATGGATTTGGTTATGCAACAATCAAGCATATTTGCACAAGAAAAATTAATATAACCAAAATAAAAAGGAAAGAAATAAAATGGGAAAATGTTTAGTAAACAGACCAGGATCCATGATTTTGTCAGTAAGATAGATCCTTCTACTACAAAGCCCTTCATACTTTGGGTCCTCTCTACCTTTCCAGTCCTCATTTCCCTTCACATATACTATAATCGAGCAATAGTCACCTTCTGGCTGCACCTCACATATTAAATACCATGCATTTGCATATCCTATTCTCCATATACAAAATGTTCTTCCTCATTGATTTTACCCCTTCACTTTTTTAGCTACCTTCAGCATTCACCTCCAATCTCCTTTTCTGCAGATGGCCTTTCCCATTCTTCTCGCTGTCCTCCCATCTTTCCTCCCTCTCTCTCTCCTTTTACAGTTTTGTAGACATAGGGTTGTGGGTTTTTCAGAGTTGTCATCCAGATCACGTTACATCTATTTAAGCTTTCATAATCCAAGTTGATAGTCATTTACATGTAATTGATTATTAGAGAGGTTGAACATTTTTTCAAGTGATTATTTCTAATTTGCATGTCATCTTTTATAATTATTTATTTATATCCACTGACCATATATTTCTTAGGGAATGGGCATTTCCCTTGAACATTTGTATATGTCCCCTTTGTGGTTTTGGTGTTATTTTAATCTATTATATTTTCTATAAATATTTATCCCAATCTATTCTATTATGTTATGTAATTAGAATAATAGTAATTAGCATTTTTACAATGACCTAAGGTTTACAAAGCACTTTGCATCTAGCATCATATTTGATCCTCACAACAATGTGAGGAGAGAAGGTGTTATTTTTATTCCCATTTTACAAATAGGGAAACTGAGCTAAGAGAAGTTAAGTGACTTGCCATACAGAAAGTAGACATCCAAGGCAGGACCTGAATTTACCTCTTCTTGACTTCAGGAGAAGTACTTCATTCACCTACCTGCCTTTATTATACTGAGAGAAAGAAGCAACATGTCATAATAGAAAGAATTGGCTATGAAATTAGGGGGATCTTATTTCTAGTCTTGCTTTTTACACATACTGGTTGTGTGACTCTGGGCAAATCCCTTAATTTCTTAGCACTCTAATCAACTCATTAAGTCATGCAGGGAAGAGGGGCACCTGCATTGGAAGAAAAAAAACACCTTTTTTTCATCTGGGAATGAAGAATTTTTTTTTCATCTATAACAATGAAATCAGATTGAGTTTCTATCCATATGTTTACATATAATATGCATCTGTATTGACAGTTGATTTTTATTTATGAATGTTTATAGACAGTAATGTTTTTATAATTAGTATGGTATGTGCAGAGGCAGCATATGGGATGGTGTCAAGAGCATAGGATCTGGAGTCAGCATATCTAGATTTCATTTATCCTAACCACCTAACCACCAGGACAGTAGAGTCTACTCAGCATAGGGATCTTGCCATCTGATTTGCCTCTGTCCAGGAGTCCCCATCCCCCTATTCACTTTCACATAGATATATAATCTACCTCTTACTCTGTGACCCCTATGATGAAATTACAGTATTATGTGATGAATTCATTACTATCATTGCTAAAAAGTCCACGACTACTGCTCTGCAGCAACTCTAACAATCCCTAGGACAGAACAGATTAAAACTCTTCGGTGGTCACTCTAACCCTCTCTGTATTCTTCCTTAGAATGTAAGATCCTTAAGGGGAAGCACTGCTTCACTTTTATGTTTGTATTACCAGAGACTAGCTTGATCCTGGCAAATAGTAAACATTTAATAAGTGCTTCTTAACTCAGTTCTTAACTCAGACTCCAACTCTTATAGTCTTCATGGTCCTGAGCAAATTATTTCATCTCTCTGAGCCTCAAGTTTTATGTATTATGAAGATGGTAATACTTGTGCTACCTACCCCACAAGATTATTATGAAGGAAGCATTCTGGAAATGCTCTGTAAATGTAAGAAAGGTTTATTTTTAAGTAATCTATGTATCGTGTTCCTCATCATCTCTATTGTTTGTTCAATAGACACAAATTGAGATAACCTCCATTCACAGTTGAGATAAATATTTTATTCCCTTTATTTGCAAAAGGAGCATAGCCCATGAGATAAAATATATGCCTTTGAGAATGGATTTGAGTTTAGTCTCTCACACTTGGTAGCTATGAGATCCTGACTAAATTACCTAACTACTCTCAGCAAAAATTTCCTTATCATTTTGTTTTTGTTCAATTGTTTTGGTCGTGTGTGTGATTCTTCATGACTCCCATTTGGGGTTTTCTTGGCAAATATACTGGTTTGCCATTTCCTTTTCCAGATCATTTGACAAATGGGGAAACTGAGGCAAACAGATCACACAGATGTGGCACTCTATACACAATGGTTATCACCTAGTGTCTGTTCCTCAATCATTAATGTGAAGATAATAAAACCAGTAGAACTCATCTCATGGGATTGTTGTGAAGTTCAAATTTAAATGTCACTGTTATAATTCATTCTGTTGCTATAGTTTATCCTTTTGTGGAGTCATCCACAGTCAACTCCAAATCTCTCTTCTGTCATTGATTAGCTATGTAATCATGGAACAGCTAGATGGTGCTCAAGTGCACAAGAGCGTCAGCTCTGGAGTCAGGAAGACTCAACTTTATAAATTCAAATCTCTCCTCAGACACTAGTTGTGTGACCCTGGGCACACTACTTAACTCTGCCTCAGTTTCCTCATTTAAGCTGGAGAAAGAAGTAGCAAACTAATCCATTACCTTTGCCAAGAAAGCCCTAAATAGTGTCACAAAAGGTTGGACCCAACTGAACCATGGGAAAGTCCCTTAATCCTTCTAGGTTTCAACTGTAAAATGGGTATAATACTACCTATAGTAACTACACTATAGTGTTGCTATGAGACTCAAATGAAATAATGAGTCATGGAATCATGGGTTAAGAGCTGGAAAGGATCATCATTTTTCAGATGAGGAAAATAAGGTTCATGGAAATCAAATGACTTTACAGAAGACATGGCAGAGATTTAAGTGGTAAGATTTGAGCACAGATTCTTAGGACTCCAGAACCAAGGCTCTTTCCCCTATGCCATGATGCCTCTATTATTTGGCTCCCTCTTTTACAGAATGATGTGGCAACATTTACAATCCCAGACTGAAATTGTCTCTTCTAAATTCCTTTTAGTTAGTCAGCCCCTTCTCTTCTATCTTTCTGTGGCAAAGGGAAAAGTAGTCAAGTTCCTTCATCCCAAACATGACTCAACTGCATGAAATAAAGAAGCAAATAATCCATTTAATTCTTTTTACTGTAGCAAGTACTTAGAAGGCAATGGTTCAAGCACGCTTTGTGTTCCTCTGAGCCTGGAGAGTGTTGACATTTCCATAGTGCCTGAATGCTGCCAGATCCTTTTACAATCAATCATTCTCTCCTCTGATCCTCTCAACCTCTTGGTGAGGTGCAGTTTTCAATACCCATTTCACAAATCCAATAACTGAGGCTCTGAAAGAAGTGTGGAAGCCTGAGCTTCCACAGAATAAAGGGGAAAGAGAGTGGGCATTCACTTTTCAATCTGCTGACTCCAAGCCCAGTGCCTCTCAGAGGAACTCAGAGCAGTCTGATTAATGAACAGCTGAAAACAGAGCTCCCTGTAACATCAACTTCCTTCTTATTTGTTAGGATAAGTTGACCTTCAAAGTCTTTTCAGCCATCCCCTTACACAAAGATCTTAATCACCATCTTCCCAAACAAGCTACAGGATCCACATGTGTATATAGTTCTATTTTCTAAAGATTAAACTTGGGCTAATGTTTGTAAACAGATAAAGCAAAACATGAATTCATGTAGAGTTTGAGATTTTATAATAAATATGCTTATCTATAAACACATTTGGGTGGAGTTGGAGTATTATCAGAATAGGAGAATACTCTTTTCTAACTCAGATCTACAACCACAATATTGTTCAATTTATGAGTCAGCAGAGATAAATAACTTGTCCACAGCTGCACAGAGAGAAAGAAAGGGGACAAGCATTTTTTTAAGCACCTACTATGTGCCAAAGGGGCAGGTAGGTGGCATAGTGGATAGAGTGTAAGGCCTAGGGTCAGGAAGACCTAAGTTCAAATGTGGCCCCAGACATTTATTAACTGGGTGATCCTGGGCAAGTCACTTTACCTTGTTTGCCTCAGAGAAGGAAATAGCAAATCATTCTAGTACTTTGCCAAGAAAATCCCATGGACTGTGATGACTAGGATCCATGGCATCACAAAGAATCAGGGACAACTGAACAACAACAAAAACAACCACTTCCTAACTCCGGGTCCAGGTCTCTAACCACTACACCACTTAGACACTAGGCTTGAGACCAGGTATTCTTAACTCTCAGGCCAGCTCTTTATCTATGACCTCCTTCTGCCTCTTGAGTAGGCATTTAATATAAAATGCATTGTAAACTTGAAAACGTTATATAAATGTCAGCTATCATTACAAGGACAGAATGTAGGAACATGACTATTGCTCCCCTATCCTGATGAAAAATGAAAAGGAAGAGGCTAACCAGAAGCATTTGGAAGAGGCCAACTCCATCAGAGATTGTAATTCCTGGCATGTTATTTTCCTAAAAGGAAGAACAAAATGCTGAAAGTAGTGTGGTTCGGAGTTCTGTACCACAGAACTGGATCTGGAGTCTTAGGGTCTCAGTTCAAATTCTGACTCTGCTACTTATTGAATATATGACCTTTGAGAAAATCACTTTGATGCTGAGATCTTCCCATTTATTCAACTGAATGGCAATTCTATCTCCCCTACTTCCTGTCTACCCTTCCTTGAGCCCACTCTCTAAGCAGGAGGATTGAAATGCTTTGTGTATGTTTCGTTGTTTGAAAAACCAGAACTTATAAAAACAGAAGAGGATCATAGAAATCTAGAACTGAAAGGAATCTTAGAGATCATCTCATCAATATTCCTCATTTTACAGCTGAGGAAACTGAGGCTCAGATAGGATAGTTAGCTTATTCAAACACATAAAGCTAGTTAGCTACAGAAATGAACCTAGACACTGAGTTATCCTGAATCCCAATCTACCACACTTTCTCTTTGTGAAATTGTTTCACCACTCTTGGTGGTCCCATTTTTTGGTTTTCTTGGCACAGATGCTGGAGTGATTTTCCATTTCTTTTTCCTGCTCATTTTACAGATGAGGAAACTGAGGCAAATGGGGTCAAGTAACTTGGTTAGGATTACACAGTATCTGTTGCTGGATTTGAATTCAGGAAGATGAGCCTTTCTGATTCCAAGCTTAGGGCCCTATCCACTGCATTACCTAGCTGCCTACACTTTCTTTTCCATCCAGCTTTTTAGGGGAGAATCATTTGCCTAAATAATAACAAAAAGGCAAAGTAAGGGTGAGTATTTTGGAGTTCAAGAAAACCTTAGTTCAAATTTAGCTTCTGACATTTAGCTGTTTACCTACTGGCAAGTCATTTACTTTCTCCAAATTCCAGGCAACTCTCCTAAGACTCATCTACTCAGCCATATATGGATTGAACTGCGTTAGTGGAAAGAATTCACACACCAATGAAATCACATATTGACATAGTCACTTTAGAAGAGGATTTGCCACATGCTCCTTCCAATAAGAACTTCCCTTGGTGTACTTCAAATAAGACATTATTTATGCCTAGTTTCTCAGGATGCATCCTTTGTGCAAATGGAGGCATATCTAGACTCACTAGGAAATATTAAAAGAGTTAGATCTTCATTCAGGCACATTTTCCAAGAATGCCCTATCTTGACTTACCTCTTGGCTTTCTAAGATATATATTAATGTCTGCAGATTGCTTTCTTGGAGGAAGCTCCGGAAAATCCTTGTGAGTGCTCATCACCTCCACCACCTCACACCTGTAGACACCTTCATCCTGAGGACCCATGGAGGAGATGGTAAAGGTGAAGGCATTGGGGCTGATCTTTGACACCTGGAGCTGTCCAAGGTTGGCTCTTTCTTCATAATTTTTCTTCAAGCTCAGGACACCACTAGCATCAATATTGCCAATGTTAGTGGCATTCAGGAACCAGATCACCTGCAATCTTCGGTTCTGTCTACTCTTTGAAACCACGGAGCAGATCAGTCGCAGAGGCTGCCCTATGGCAAAGGAACTTTCCACAGAAATGTTAACTTGAAAATCTCTAACTGAGAAAACAAAAGTGAGACATTTATTTGCAAGATTCATTTCATTTTTCCTTGCCTCCTTTAAGTAACAGAAAGATCATAACATTATGTATTATTATTATATTCTCTCAAGAGACTTTTAACCTCTTGAGACCAGTAACAGCTTGTTTTCTAACAGAGTTATAACTAAGGTAGGCTGAGCAGGGCTTTTCCTAAGGGTGATGAAATTTAGAGGGCACCTAAAGCATCTGTGCTCCAATAGTTAAAAACAATTAAGCTTGTTTAATACCTTGTTAGGAAAGATAATTAACTAAAATAAGAAACTACTACAGATATGCTTTGTCCCTCCCCATTTCCCCCAGAGGATTTTGTCTCTACTTGAATCCTCTCTGTTCTCTCCTCTGGCTATAGCCTTTTCAATAGCAACCAAATGTTCTCTCCCTATGTGAGGTCTCGAGTTCTAGCATGTGAATTCCTTTTTTGAGATCTTCCCCTGAAACTGAATTTGTTTTAAAAAGTTGATTTGAGGTCTTTCTTGCTGCTCACCCTGGGCCCTTTAAATTGCTAGTTACTGTTCTGTATTCTGCAACAGAACAGGAAATAACTGAGAGAACATAGAAATCTGCTTTGTATTCTTAGAAAATCTTTTTTCATCAAACCCAAGATTTTTTTTCCCTAGACAGAATGTCTAGATAGTTTTTTGTCTGATTGAGATCAGAGGCAGGTGACTTCCTTCGCTGATCACTCCTGACCTCATAATAGTGAGGGTCCATCTAAGAGCAACACAAAGATGTGTTGAAGGAGAGAAAAATAGCAGAAACAAAAATGAAGCTTCATATGATAAATTTCAGTTGTCTGGAAATATAATTGAGATATAACTCTCAAGAAAGGGGATTCATTTTTACAAATGGCATGTGGATTGTCGTTCATTATTTGATCAATAATCAATCAATCAATAAGTATTTATTAAGCCTCTGGTATGTGCCAGACATGGTATTAGGGAACATCCTGTATACAATCTCAGGTGGCTAGAATTAAAATGGAACACTGCATTCTTAATACCTATGATTCCCACATGGCTAAATCCTAGTTTACTCACACACCTTTTAGAAAATGTATTTTGGAACTGAGGCAAAACAGTCCTCAAATGGATTTCCTTTCTCTTCCATTAAAATAAAGACACCTCTAGACATATACAAGCATGGGAGTAATTAATAATCTAAGAAGAATCTTACCTTCAGGTTGGACTATCAATGTAGCTTTGTCTGTCTCTTTCCGAGTGATAAACGTCCATGTCTCATCAGGGTCCTGAATCCATTCAACAGCTTCACAGAATAGCTGGCCTTGATCCACAGGCTGCAGTCTCCCTATGGACAACCTGAAGGCTGTATTCCCAATTTTGTCTAGTCTCACATCCCCTGCTGAAAACCTCTCTGTGTAGGAGGATCCGGGGATCAAGATAAAATCTTTGGACAGGGAAATGATCTTGGTGGATTGGTTTCCTCTTTCCTGGAGCCGGTACCAGGAGACAGAGAGGTGGGTGTGTTGAGCTGTGGCCTTGGAGACCTCACAGGTAAGTGCTAATGACTCTCCTTCCTCTCTGTTGATGGTCTGAGGACTCATGGTCACAGAGAGGGTATCTGGAATCACTGAACACAAAAGAAATAATGATGTCCATAGTGCTATATTATGTAACATGACTGAATGAAAAGACACAAGATTTGGATTCAAAGGGCCTGGGTTCAAATTCCAGCTCTGACTTTTAGGGGCTGGAAATGTCAATTAACCTCTAAATATCTCAGTTCTTCTCTGTACAAGTTATATTCCTAGTATCAGAGACTCATAGAATTTAGTATTTAGAAATCATCGATTCAAACTAGCTTGTTTAGGGGCAGCTAGGTGGCGCAGTGGATAGAGCACCAGCCCTGAAGTCAGGAGGACCTGAGTTCAAATCTGGTCTCAGACACCTAACAGCTGTGTGACCCTGGGCAAGTCACTTAACCCCAATTGCCTCAGCAAAAAAAAAAAAGGAAAATTAAAAAAAAAATCAAACTAGCTTGTTTTGTGGATGAGAAAACTTCCTTAAAGTCACACAGGCCCAGGGATGTGCTCATGAGAGTCACTTGCTAAATTTTCAGTGTGAACATTTATAGCTTAGAAATCAGCAAATGCTCCACATTAAGACTTAATTTTTTTTT
>JAJPUD010003148.1:88804-107616 GCA_023553655.1 Myrmecobius fasciatus | reverse complement strand
AGGAAGGAAGGAAGGAAGGAAGGAAGGAAGGAAGGAAGGAAGGAAGGAAGGAAGGAAGGAAGGAAGGAAGGAAGAAAAATGGAGGAATGAAGGGCATGCAAATGCATACTGTGTGCCTGTAGATAAAAAAGTGAGCTAGGACCTCCCATTTGCATAAGACAACACATACAAGACAATCCTGATCAGAAAAAGCTATTATGGTTTGGGAATTCAGAGAAATGATGAATCTCACCCTTTCAGAATCAACGAGAACAATGATCTTTATTAGATTCCCAGAGCAGGGGGTGGGGGTATGGGGAAGGAGACCCTTCTTTGCTCCCGGAGGGGAGGGGCCAAAGACTTTGTTCTATTCATATTTTTATCCTCTAAAGGGAGAAGCAGCCAAGCTAGGCAGAAAGAAGGCTAACAGGCACTGCTGAGGTGCCTCTGGGGAAGTCATTTAACCCCAAAGCATTCCTGGCAGCAGACTGTAAACTATAGAACAGCCGTTAGTCTGCACTGGCTGAGGGAGTCTCTGTATCAGGACTATACCAATGAAATCACAGGTCCTGACCAAAATGGAAGTCTAAAGGTGGCAAACAAATTACCCTGAAAAGAAGTAGCTCCTCAAGAAATGTTTACTGAATGAATGAAGCCCAAGACAGTGAAAAGAGAGCTAACTTTGGAATCTGCAGCTCTGCCCCTTTACCATTTCCTGCAGGACCACCACTAAATCACTTCCCTTCTCTCAAGGGTCCTCATTTGTAAAATGACCCCATGATGAGACACGTGCCAAGTGCCAATCATGCCCAGTGGCATTTGAGACATAAGAGAAAATTCAGGTAGTATTGTAGTCCTTGTAGTTCTTGCCCTCAAGGAGGTTACAATCTAGTTGATGTGACAGGGTTATTACACATATGAAGTCATTGTTTTAAAATAATAGTATCTAACAAGGTAAGTCCAGAGGGAGAAAAGAGTTCTGGAGTCAGAGGTCCACAGTATAAATCCTGCTAAGTGTGGGACCTTAGAGAGTCAGTTTCCTTACCTACAAAATGAAAGCTCCATCTCTAGCTCCAGATCTATCATTCTTTTGATAATATTTAAATGACAGATTATTCCAGACAAAGGCTGTGACAGTGTTCAGGGAAGGGGGAAAAATCAGCGTAGGTTGGAAAAATCAGAGATGAGGCTGGAACAGTTAAGATCTCAGCTGGAGGAAGAATAATGCAATGGATAGTAAGAAGTGGCCTTAGTCAAGAAGACCCTGCCTCAAATGCTTCCTCTGAAACACCCTGGCTGGGGGAGACCAGGCAAGAGCTGCTTTACCTTTCCATGATCTAAGCTATTCTCTTAGTTTACAAATGGGTGATTTGCACTGGGAAAGAAGTTTCTCACTAGAAATTCCCAATGTTAGAGTCAGTAGAGCACCAGTCCTGGAGTAAGGAGGATCTGAGTACAAATCTAATCTTAAACAGTAGCTGTGTGATTCTGAGCAAATCACAACACTAACTGCTTCAAAAAAAAAAAAATAGAAAGAAAGGAAGGCAGGAAGGCAGGCAAGCAGGGAGGGAGGAAGGGGAGGAAGGAAGACAGGAAGGAAGGGAGAGAAGGAGGGGAAGGAAGGAAGGAGAAATTCCCAATGTTGTAATCACAGATCTAGTAGAAAAAAAAATTAAAAAAAAAAATCTCCAAAACCCAGAAAACCTGTATCAGAAACTGTTTAAATAAAGGGAGAAAGTTGTTCCAAATATGGGTATGGCCTGGAAAACTGGTTATAGGCAGAAATGGGATTCTTAGAGGAAATGAATTCAAGAAGAAAGAAATAGATGGGAGAGATGAGTTAAGGAATACAGAAATAGGGATGGTGCTATAGCTTTATTGCCCACAGGCAGGAATGTCTAAACCATTTTCAAGAAGGTAGCTCGCAAACAGATTTAGGCTTTACATGATTCAGGGGTAAAATTATTGAATATTTTCATATTTTCTGTTGATGTGATCATTTCTGAATCCAGTTCCTCTCTCTTCTATCTCCAAAATGCATTGTTCAAATTCTGTAAAGGTGTATTTGATGCCAAATGTGATGGAGAACTGTGCCAGAAATAGCTCTGTCACAAGCATTGCCATTCAAAGAAGCGATGCTTATTCCAACGTGTTTTAAACACAAAAGGAAAGAGGGAAATTTTATTTTAATGCTCACATCTATCATCCTCAGCCTTACTCCCATAATGGTTACCCATTAGCTGTTGTTCTAATTTCAGGATCTCCTTTCCCCTCCCTCTCCTCATGGATCAAGACTACACTGTCTTACAATTTAGAAAGCAGGAAAAATGAACATAAATTCCACCGTTTTTCTTACCTGTGACAGAAAATGTTGGCTGTGCAAATATTTCCTGAATGGAAGACAATATGGCCCTGAACACTGAACCTCGAGTCAGAAACATGGAGGTTTCAATCTATTCTTGGATATTGTTTCCTTAGTGACTGTGAGAAAATGCTTCAATTATAAATGAGGGGAAAGAACTAGAAGACCTTGAGCTCCCTCCTGGTTTTATATCTGTAATAAATATTAACCTCTCATAGCCTCAGTTTCATCATCTATAAAATAGGTTTGATAAGAGACCTCATTTCACAGGGCTTCAATTGCTCAGTCATTGTTCAGTCAATGTCTGACTCTCCATAACCCTATTTGGGGTTTTCTTGGCAGAGATACTGGAGCAGTTTGCCATTTTCTTCTCTAGTTCATTTTACAGATGAGGAAACTGAGGCAAACAGAGTTAAGTGACTTGTCCAGAGTTATATAGTAAATGTCTGAGGCCATATTTGAAATTAAAACTTCCTGACTCCAGACCAAGCTTAAGCCACTGTAGTACCACCTAGCTGCACCTAGTTCATAGGCTAATCTTAAACTTTAATGTGTTATGTAAATGTGAGCTATTATAATGATAATGATCTCTCCAGAGTTTTAGTTTCTCCATCTGTAAAATGGGAATAGTGATAACTCAACTATTTATTTCATTGCTTTGTTGTTGTGAGGCTAAGAAAAAAAGGGGCTTTGCAAACTTTAAAGGAATAAGTAACCATCAGTTATTAATATTTTAGAATTAGTTTTTGGATAGCTGAGAGTTGACCTTTTATTTTTAAATTTTGTGATAAAAGTCTTTCTTCTAAATTATATTAGGCCTTTCTTTGCCCTCCTTAACAACAGATTGAACATAATTTACCCTTTGATGACTTGGAGTGAGCACTAGTATGCTCAAGATACAGCAAGAGATGCTATACGTGATGTGATGTGGGACAAAGAGATGGAGGCATCCTGACCCAGTACTGACCCCAGACCTAGCTTTCTGAGAAAAGTCCCTGAGGTCATTTTGCTTCTTTGCCTTTTTCAAGCTATAGCATGAATAGTTATTATTTGCAGACTTGTCAGGAAAGTGCTATAACCTGCCTTCTTTGCTGCAAAATCCAAAGCCAATGTGGCCTTCTTCAGAATACTCACTGTTATGATGGCCAAGGACTGAAGGGATTGGAGACTTGGCAAGAACTGCTTCCAGGGACATCAAGTCTGATAAACTACCTACCCAATCAATCCATAAACATTTATTACATGCTTACTGTTTGCCAGACACGATGCAAAAAGGAGCAAAAGACATTTTCTGTCTTCAAAGAGCCTACAGACTAATGGGGGAGACAACATGCTAATAAGTTATGTACAAATCAAAGTTATATATAGGAAAAATAGGAAACAGTTAACAGAAGGAAAACATTAGAATTAAAGAGTTGAATGGTTTAAGGGAAGTAGTGAGGGCTATTATGCCATTTTCTTCCTAACCCTTAATTGATAGAAAATGTGGCTACCTCCTAAGAATTTAGTATCTAAATGATACTAAATTAGTCTAGAAAATGGGAAACAGCAATCATTTAGGAGAATTATGGTTCCTACCAAGAATAAAGCTGAGCAGTACCCAGACATGGACCAAAAGTGAGACTAATTCTGGGACTGGGATACTACTGTATAATCAAAGTAATCCAGAGCCAAGGTTGAACCTCTAGGAGAGATGATGTAGTGTCATTTGGGGAAGAATAAAAAAGGATCAGGAGAGAAAAGTAGAAGAAAGCTTTATGAATAAGGTCCTGTACCCAGAGGCTACAGGGAGACTGAACTAGGCTGACTGGCAAACCAGAGCCCACTCCCTAATCCCTTTTAGCTGGTATATTGATTTACAGGTATGTACTTAGATCTATACAAGTTTATTCTCTCATTATTCAGAGAAAAAGCAGGGCAGGATTGTGGGGGGAACATTAGAGGGGTACTCAGGGAACCCCAAAATCCTTTCCTACCACTTTCAATGTCCTCAGGATCACTCAGAATACTACCTAGGATCTATTTGTCACAAGTGACTACAAGTATATTTCCTTGTGGGTTAGAAACCTTGTTGTTTTATTTTACCTGAAATCTAGCTGATGCAGTGGGAAGGGAGAAGACTTACCCTTCACTATCTCAAGAATTCATGCTTGAGTAATTTGGGTAGGACTTAATCTATAGTTTACTGAAGCAACAGACATGGGACCTGAGACCTGAAGTCCCAGCACTGCTACAAATCTATTTGTGTGACTTCAAGCAAATCACCAAACCTGAGTCTCAAAATTTTCTCATCTATAAAGACAGGGATAATAACTATACCACCAACCTCATGAGGTTACTGGAAGGGGAGCACTTTCTAAATTGCTCTATAAATACAAGCCCTCATGACCATCCTCTCATGGCATTTAACTACCAACTACAAATTATCCTTGATTCAGAAATTTGTTCCAAATCCTGAAACTGTCATATCATGGCTTCAGGATGGATCCACTTTTTCATGAAATCTCTTTGGTTAGAATATTATTTATTCTGAACACTACCCTGGTCTAATAGTAATAAAACTCAAGTTTTTTCTCAGTGAGCTCTACAGTTAACTAGCAAAAAAAAAAAGTTTTACTTAGTTCAGGCAAGACTGAGGTTTTGAAATGATTTTTTAAAAAATAATTTACTGGAGTTTTGTAGATGGAGAGGGCCAATGTGAACGGTTAGCTGTGGAGGCAGGGGAATGGGAGACAGCTGGATCCCTGAAGGTACCAAAAAGATGACAGAACCATTCAGTTCATTGGTCTATGTATGTATCCTTTTGCAGAAATAGCTATGCAAGGACTGTGCTGGTGCCCTTGGACAGTATCTTACACAAAGGGTTTACACAGCTAAAAAAGAGACTGCAGAACATGCTCAAGATCTTCTCTTTCTAGACCCTTTCCCTACACTCTCTTCTGGAGGGTACAATTTTTATGTACTTCTGAGTCACCATTCAGTTATCCCAAGAGGTATAGAGTCTATTATAACATTACATCATGCAAGCACCCCAGATATCCCAATATCAGCAGACTGGAGCCAGAGGTTTCTGGGTAGGAGAACAGACTGACAAAGCCCTGAAGGTTCTGGCCTTCCTACCTCAGGCCAGCTGTATAAGCAGCTGCAGGGTGGAGTGGACATGGGGGCGGGGAAGAAGATGCCTTTGGAAGGAAAAGGAGGAGGCAACAGCTTCTACAGCAGCAGCAGCAGCTTTTTCCATCCCTTGTGGTTCCCTGTGGGTTTGCTCATTGTGAATATCTGTAAATATTCTATGAGACAAAAATCCCTGCTGCCCCTGCTGTCTCAGTAATTCTATGCCCATTTTATTTTTTTCTAACATTTTATTCCTAACATAACCATTGCTCTAATATCGGTGTGTGTAGATATTAGGTATTAGAGGTAGACTGGACCTTAAGGGTCATTTAGTCCAACTCCCACACTTTACTGGTAAGGAAGACCAGACCCAAGCAATCAGGAGATTTGCCAAGGAGACAAAGATCACCAGGAGCACGGAAAGGATTCGAAAGCAGGTCTTCTTCACTCCAAATCCACTTCAACATGGCATATTACAGTGGTATATTAGAGCACATCCATGTCTATATATGGTGTGCATTCATAAAAGTAGCATTTAAGATTTATAAGGTATTTTACATATAATAATTCATTAAATTAACAGAACAGGGACAGAATGCCAGGCCAAGAGTCAGGAAGACTTTAATTAAAATCTATGTGACTCTGGGTAAGTCACTTAACATTAGTTGCCTCAGTTTCCTTAACTGTAAAATAAGTTGGAGAAGGATATTGAATGAGATCACAGAGTCGGATACAACTGAAATGATAGTATGTATATATACACATACTATATACATATTTTTCTTTAATATATATGTATGAATGAATACATGGCTTTTATTATCTATTAGTATCTCTGGATATGTATGTGTATGTGAGTATATATATAATATATATATATATACATAAATATATATGTACATATATATATATATGAATACATGTCATTTATTATCTATGGATATGTATTTATATGTGAGTATATATATGATATATACATAAATATATGTACATATATACATATATATGAATACATGCCATTTAATATCTATTACCATCTATGGATATGTATTTGTATGTGAGTATATATATGTGTGTGTGTGTGTATGTATGTGTATATATATATATATATATATATACATATATATATGCACACTGGATTATGAGCATGTATCTCATGCATTTACATGTAAATGCACATAGCATATATATAAACAAATGTATGAATGGTCTAATCAATCATCACATTAATGTTTTTAAAGATATTAATATCTGCCTCTGCCCCTTCCCCAGACCACACACACACACACATACATAATAAATGCACACACCACCAAAGCCTTAGGAATGTAACTGAGCCCTGCTAGCCCCGCCAGCTCCTTCTCTGTCTTTTTCTTCCTTTTCACTGTCTGGAAAGCACAAACCCTAATCGCTCCCTTCCACGAAAGAGAATCTCAGAGCTTCCCACCAGAGCTCTTCCTGTAATTTGACAGCCCCGCAGCCCCCATGTGCCAAGATCAATGCATCGGCCTTCAAAGGCTCCCAAACTGGAGAGCAGGCAGCCCACTTAAAAAAGATGCTCAGGCAGTGATTCAGAGCTCAGGAGTGGGGGTTGCTCAGTGTTTGGGATTTGACGGCATCACACAACATGCCCAGGGATCAGAGCTGTGGAACAAATTCAGCTCAAGAGACGAAAAATCCTCCTTTGGTGCTGACAACATCTGTTTTATTTTGAAGAGTTGCTAAGGAGAGTTCTGGTTGGGCCAACATTGTTCCAGTTCAGTTGCTCCCTATGTGTTGTGCACGTGGTTTGCATGGCAGGGAGAAAGGCTCCCGGATAAACCTTGTTTCATAAGCTCTTCACATATGGAAGGACTATTCTGCTAAAGAGAATGACCAGGTGGAAAAATGGAGAGAGACCTGAAAACTCATCTTGGGGGGAGTTCAAAACTGGCCTCAGACACACTGCCTGCCTCAGTTTCTTCATCTGTAAAATGAGCTGGAGAAAGAAATGGCAAACTACTCCTGTATCTCTCCATGGGGTCCTAAAGAATCATACATGGCTGAACCACCTAGACCAAAGGTGATTTAAAGAGTGAGAGCCATTCAGACCACAATATCCTCTTCTCTCATCTGATTCCTTGTAGTTATGTTAAAACATTGAAAAAGCATAACCTAATGGATGGGACTCTGCACTTATTGAAAGACCCAGATTTAAATCCCACTGTACAGATTTCCTTGCCATGTACCAGTTCTTCACCAAATCTGTTTCCTTAACTAAAAAATGAGGGACTGTATGGCCCCTCAGGTTGCTTTCAACCTTGTGAACATTCATCAGCTTGCAAAATAAAGGAGTGAATCCCTCACACACACATAGCCCATCCAGAGAAGATGGGTTCTAAGATAATAATGTTCAGAAGTCTAAGAGGTACAGAAATAGGCAAAGGGGTCTGAACCCATGTAAAACTGACAACAGTTGCTACTTCTGATTACAAAACAATTCTGCAGCTGAATCACACAGCTGAGGAAAAGTTAAATATGTTTAATTAGAAATAATGATAACTGGCATTGACCTAGCATATCAAAGTCTGCCATGTGCTTTGCATTTAATTTTTCTTCATGATACCACTGAGGTCAGCAATATAAGGATCTTTTATTTAAGTTTTACAGATGAAGAAACTGAGTCTCTGACAGGTTACATAGTTTACCCAAGATCATACAACAAGTAGATAAATAATAAAGGACAAAACCAACTTCAAAGGAGCTAAAGGTCTCAGTAGACATTATCTTTGATTACCTGAATTCCCTTTGATGGTGTCCACATGGGCCATCAGCCTGCCCTGGGGTTTATACCTGGTCCTCAAAGGAATGATGATATCAGGGTCTTAAAGTAATGGAATGGGAGTTTCTTGCTTAATAACAACAATCCACAATTGTATGGAATTTTAAGGCTTATAAAGCCCTTCCCTATAAGCACCTTGAAAAGCAGGTTGTAAAGGCATTGTTATAATAATTTTTAAAAAAATTTTTAAGAAGAATATTTATTGAATACTCAAAGATAAAGGACATTATTTTAACTCATCAAAAACCTAAAGTTAACTTGATTAAGCATATTTTAAAAAAGTAAACTTAAAAGAACTTTGAAAATAAAACTCAAAATATGATACTGGGGGGTGGGGCAGAAATTAGGGTAAGCCTAAGTCACACTTCCTGAAAACCTATTTTTTTTATTTTTGCAAGTATATTTTCCATTTTGTTCTTATCATGGTACTTATGTGTTATCATTTCTTTTTACAAATAAGAAAAAAAAATAAAGCATCTTAGCTACAATCACTGAGTTAATGGGTGCAGCTCAGTTTTTGAACCCAATTCTTCCTCACGCTGTACTACTGTAAGCTGGTTTCCTTTAATATGATGGTGCAAAAAAGGCATGTCTAATCTCTCTTCATCAGGAATTTTTTTTTAAAGACCAATGTGATATGGCTGAGCAGCAATCCTGAATCTGAAGCATCTGAATGTTTCCTCATTGTGTCCTCTTCATTGCAACAGTCTCCCCTTCAGTTTAAGAGGAGGAGAAAAAAAAGGGCAATCTGACCTCATTCAATGCCTACTTCATTCAGCCTGGCTAATTTCATTTGGAATAACAATGAAAAGAGAATTTAGGAGGGGAAAGTTCAAGAGTTTGAGGTTATTTCAGCCTAAAGACCTAGTTTAGGGGTGGAGGCGTAGGAAGAGAAGGGTGAAGAGGACAGAAAAAGGTTTAATCCTCTTCAGTTACATGAAAAGTTACAAGGTAGGGGATTATGGGTGTGAAATATCTCATATAAGGTTGGATTTGGTTTCTTTAGATCAAACTGGTTACCACCCTTCCCTCATCCCTTACCCCTTTTTTTATTCTTAATTATGAGGGATGACTCTTTGGGTGGGGTAGGGTTATATTGGGAAATAAAGGAGATGCACAAGATATCAATAATCTTTTTTTTTTTTAAAGGTTGCAGCATGGAGTTTCACATTTCTAAAGCACTTTAAAGTTTGCAAAACACTTCCCTCAGAATCCCTCTGTATCTAAGTCATACAAACATTGTTATCTGAATTTTACAGATGAGGAAATGGGAGTGGGAGACTGGCTGAGAGTTATATAGGCTAAGATATGAGTTTCAATCTGCCCATTCTGGCCCCTGTATTCTTCCTTCTCCATTACATAGAGAAGAAATGCTTCTGGAAGCAATCTTGACCATCCAACGGTGCTCTTCATCTAGTTTTATCTGGGGCCAGGCAAGGATGCTAAAATACTCTGACAAAGTATACAGGCTCCTGAACCTGACATTGAGGAATAAAATATCTCTGGATTCTGGGAGGACTCAAAGGAAAATCCATTCCCCCTTAAGTGAGGAAATCCTCTCCTTCTTTCCTTTCTGCTTTGGGCTTTTGGAAAAGCACCAAGATAAACTCAGAGCCCTTGCCACAGTTCCTAGGAGTTTCAGGATAAGGGAAGAAAGAATGATACTCCATCCTTTCTCTGATGAGGATTCGTTTCAAAGAGCTATTCAGGAACACCCTGATGCTATAAATCTGAGCAACAAAAGGAGATTAAATTCCCTCCAATGAAGTCATTGAGACTGAAGCCACATTATCTAAACACTTCCCTTGCCTTCTAGATTCAGGGTCAGTTTGGTTTCATTCCTGGCTGAGGATGTACCTGGTCAAAAGTTCATTTCTGCTGATACATGGGAAGTCAAAATAAAGCCTATAATTTGTTCAGGCCCAGCACTATGTGGAGAAGAAAAGCCCTTTTCATGAATTCTATTGATAACCAAGTCACTTACCCAGCAAGGTGACCTCCACTCCAGCTGGTTCAGACATCTTCTCAGCCACCTTCTGCCAGGTTCTGTTATGCCTAAGTGCCCAGAGAGCCACATGGCAGAAATAATAGCCAGAGTTTTCTTTGTTAGCATCTCGCACTAGCAGGCGGTAAGAGTGCATATCCACACGATTTAAGGTAACTGTCAGTGAGCTGTGCACCACGGAATTATGGTCCATGCTTGCCAAAATGTGTGCATCAGGCAAAGAACTGTCAGGTGCCTTGCTAAAGTACCACGTGATTTCGGCCTGGAAATCATCCTTCTGATCAGTGGCGATGCTGCAGGTAAGATCCAGGTCATTTCCTTCAGTCACAGATACATTATTCTTGGTGACAGTTGCTCTTAAGGCTTAAAAATTAAAAACAATATTGAGAAATCCTGATAAATCAGATAATTCAAACCTCACATTAATTTATTTTTAGATCCTTTTATTTTTAAAATATTTTTATTTCATTAAATATTTCCTAATCATATGCAAAAAAAAAAATTTAACTCTCATTTGGGTCCCAAATTCTTTTCCTCCTTCCTCTCCCCACCTCTTGCAAAAGAAACCAATAGAAATTTTAGATTTTTCTTAACATAATTAAGGAGGAATTACTCCAAAATATCTGTTGAATAAAATGAATAAAATAAAATCTTTTTTACTCCTTTAAAGACAAAGATCAAATTACTTCCTCCAACTCAGGGAAAAAATAGACCATAATTTTGGCAGTTTTAGAGATGTAAAACAACCCAAGATCAGCTGGGACTATACATTATTCTGAGAAGTGATGCTCTCTCCAGCACGAAGAACAGAAGAATTCAGAGGAAAGGGGCCAAAATGGTGAAAAGCCAGACGACTTTCCTCCTAAATCTTTAATGGTGTGACTTCATATTAGAGTTAGTTCCAAAAACATTAGACATACTCACATACAAATCAAATATAAAAACAGATTATAAAGTTCTAGATAAATAATATTTATAACTTAAAGTCAGCTCCATTTCATTAGTGTGACTAATCCAGAGTTGACTATATTTGGATATAATATTTCAGGTATCTTGTTTTATCCAACAGTAGATCCACAGATGGAGTTTCCACTATTTGCTTCCAAACCTTTCCACTTAGTGATACTTTAATTTATTTTTTAAAAAAGAAGCTGAACATCTGTAATCTAAGTACAACAACACAGCTTACTGATGATGATCTGGAAACAATTATACAGATGAAAAATAACTAACCGTTCCCAAGAGGTTAATGGCTCAGCAAATCCCTATGGTTCTCTGGCAAAAGTTATTCAGTGGTAACAGCTGTACCCAATGAGTAGGACAAAGTGAGGTTGGTGCCCAGTTCAGGGGAGGGAAAGAATCCTAACCCAAAAAGCTCAAGCCCTCCCTAGTGAAGGACTTTCATTTGAATCTAAATAAAACCTGAAATACATTTCAAATAAGCTTTTCAGGGCAATTTTAAAGTGCATTTAGGTAAGCAAGAACAAGAAGCAAGTCAGTGTTAGAGAAAGGAAATGTTATAGGTTGTTTCCAGTTTGTGGATAGAAATACACAGTATATGTGTGTACATATAAATGTGTATGTATATATATATATATATATATATATATATGTATATTGTGTGAATATATAAATATAGACATATATGTATATAAATATTTATACACTATATATGTATATACATATACACATACACACATATATGTAAATATATCTATATCTATCTATCTATATATATATATATGTACCTTCTCTCTGACACACTATTTAAAGGGCTTAAAAGAAGTTTAAGGACGTCTTACAATTTGGAACAGATGAAAACCTCCAATTTTCCCCACCCCATTTCATGGTTACACTCACCCATACATAATGCAAGGGAACAGACACATATAATATATAATTGTATATAATACTAAATGCCAGGCACTGTATTATATGTTTTCATAAACATTACCTCACTTGATCCTCATAACAACTCAGGGAGGTAGGTGCTTGCTATTATTATCCCCATTTTACAGATGAGGAATGGAGGCAAATAGACTTAAGTGACTTGCCCAGGAATCACACAGCTTTAAGTGTCTATCTATGGTTGGATTTGAACTCGGGACTCTTCCTGACTTCAGACATCAGAAGCCCTTGATAAATATTTGTTAACTGACTGATAGCATCCCTACCCTGACTTTAATCTTTAGTTTCTCCCAGTCTACTGTTTTTCCCTGCTATGTACAAACACTCAAGTCTTCCATGCTTTTTCTAAAAGAGGGTAGGTTCTCTCTAACTATTGATTATCTATGATAATCAAAGATCCTCTGGGTCTATTCATTGAGTCACCCAGCTGCCTCTAATCATTTAAGTCTCTTGCCACCAAAGACAGTCTAAGACAGAGAGCAGCATAGGGCAGAAGCTTGTTAAATGCAGAAGGGACAGTTTCAGTTCAGACAAGCATGTGCAAATTTCTTATGGAACCTTGCCAGGCCCTCCCTTAACCCGATCACATTCTACTGTGTTTCAGACTTATTTGTGTACTTGTAAGCCTCCTCACGAAATAGTGGAGTTTTTGAGATGTACCGAGCCCACACAATCCTCACATCCCTAGCACCTAGCACTTGCACCTCACACTCAGTAAATGGTGAAGGCAAAAGTCTTAATATTATTGCGACATTTTTATTAATTCAATAGAAAACTTCTGCCATAGCTCAGATAGATAGGAATAAGAAAATTTATGGTGCTACAGCTTTAAAATCACAACTATAATTTCTTTTAACTATAAGACATAAACCCATATTTATGTTGTTCTCCAACCACAGAGTGACTTCTATTTCCCCTTGAATTTTCTCTTCTGTAAACTGGCTACAGAGCAAGATCACTACTGCCAATGGATGGGGAGCACACGCTCATTTCTTTATTTGTCACAGAATCTTTGAGGGGGGAGAGAATTCATAGATGATGAATACTTAGAGAGAACCTACCCTCTTTTAGAAAAAGCTTGGAAGACTTGAGTGTTTGTAAATAACAGGGAAAGATCCAGTAGACTGGAAGTAACTAAAGATTGAAGTTGAGGTAGAGATGATATTTATTAATCAACAAATATTTATCAAGTGCCAATGTGCCAAGCATTCTGCTAAGCAGTGGGGGATAAAAAGAAAGCAAAACTATGATCCCTTCCTCATCATTCTACGTTTGATACAAGAAGCAACAGGGAAACACTGGAGTTTCCTGAACAGGGGATGACATGGTCAGATCTGCACTTTAGGAAAATGACTTTGACCAGAAGTGGAGGACAGATTGGTGGGTGGAGAGACTTGAAGACAGAGAGATTGGGAGTAATCTGCTGGAGAGTATGGGAGAGGACTGATCTATTTGAAAAAGAAGATGGCATAGATTTATATAGAAAGTCAATCCACAGATGGTAGGAGATCAGCATCATTTCTTTTTTCTTTTAATTTTTAATTGCTTTTAGCATCATTCCTTTGAATCTCAGCTTCTAAAACTGTGGGTTGCCTGAATAATGAAGTTGCAAAATTATGATTTATTATGAGTAAATGTTTGATTTATAAATCTATTTAAGAGTCATGTAAAAATTTCTCAGGTGAAAAGGGGTTGCAAGGAAAAAGTTTAAGATGCTCTGCTTTAGATAAAATAAAATAAAGGAAGACTCAGGAGTAGAATGTCACCAACAGGTTAAAGATCTTTCTCCTGCTTTTCACTAGTCTATCATGTTGGTTCAACTATGAAGCACACTACATCCACTATCCCAATTCTTATAAAATCTAAATGTAGCCTATAACTTGTAGTTTTCAATGTACTTGCATAATAGAATTTCAGTTGCAAAAGATATCAAGGATATTTGGACAAGAATCCTCTCTTCCAACATCCTAGATAAGTGGTCGCCCAGCTTTTGCACAAAGACCTCTCGGTATGGGGAAGTCTCTACTTCCTAAGGCAACCCATTCCATTTTTAGAGAGATCTGTTAGGAAAAAAATTTCCTTGTTTCCAGCCAAGTCTGTGTCTGTGCTGATCCTACCACTTACTACCAGTTGTGTTCTGCTAAACAGAAGATGACTAATCCCTCTTCCATATGACAGCCTTGCAAATAAAGACAATTATTATGTGCTCCCTAAGTCTTCCCTTCTCTAGGTTAAACACCCCTAATTCTTTCAATTAGTCTACCACAGAAGAATGGTATCTAGAACCCTCATCACCCTATTTGTCCTCATGAGAAAAATGTCCAGTTTTTCCAGGTTTTCCCTAAAATGGGCCCAGAACTGAACTCAGTAATTCATTTGTGTTTTGCCTGGGGTAGAGTACATTTTGGATTATCTCCTCTTTAGTTCTAGGCATCATGCCTCCATAAAAGCCAAGTGAGATCACATCAGCATCTTTGGCTACAAATGTCCTTACAATGTTTCCCTTACAAAATTTTTCCCTTTCATCTTAGAGTTAGATGGAGAGGTTATGTTTGGAAGCCACCTACCTCTGCTACTTTCAAATCTAATGGCTACAGTGTGAAGACACTGTAGAGAGAATGCTGGATCTGGAATTAGAATGAATGAGTTCAAATTAGCCATTGTCACTTCCTGCGTGGGTGACCAATCTCTCTGGACTTTAGTTTCATTTGTAAAATGAAAGGGTTGAACAAAAAAAAATCCTTGAGATGTCTTCCAATTCTAAATCTCTGATCTATGAACACTTTAAAACTTAATCTTTATTAATATTTTCTCTATTTTAAACATCATTCTATTTTATTTATTCTCTATTTTAAAGAAACATCAAAACAATAAATCACACCCTGACTTGTAGCATTTGCTGATTTCCAAGGTGTAAATGTAAAAAGTTCACAGCCAGTATGAATTGGCTACAGCAAACACACTCTAAGGAAATGTCTTAAATTAACAGAATTCAGCATTTGGAAAGGCCTTGAAAGCTTATCTAGTCCAATCCCCTGCCTTTCTCACTAATTCCCCATTGGAATCTAGACCCCTTGAGAGTTGAGATAATTTCTTTCTTGGTATTTATTTCCCCAATACCAAATACAGGACCTGATAAGATGTAGACATTTCCATAATTAATGACTGACTGATACCCTCTTCATATCTCTGCTTTCTAAATCTAAACGATACAGCCCTCAAGCTTAGGAAAAATGAGTCTGACTCAGTCCATCTTCATTTTAAAAAATGTTCAAAAGTGGCCATTAGTGGCAAAGTATACAACTTAAATATCTATAGCACTGAGTTAGTTATATGCATCCATCTTGGAATAAGACCATCATGTGTGCTGAACATCATTAGAGGCCATATAAGAAAATAAAGAAATAATTCTTGGCCTGAGGAATTACCACTCAGAGGAGGAAAGCTTATTTGTAGGAGCCTAAGACAAGCCTGAGCCAATCTATGTAACGTGAGAGATTACTGGGACAGTCAGATTCACAAGAGTCCAAAAAGATTTGGGCAGAAGGAAATCTAGAGAAGTCAGGGACAAACACAGAAAGGAATGAATTCTATGAGCTCAAGATGATCATTATTATTAAAAAAAAAAAAAAAAAAAAAACCTTTAGTAAATCCAAGCTGTCTTGATGGCAAGGCACTGTGCTGAGTACCAGACCAAAAGACAAACTATCACACAAACTGCAATGTGAGTAGAAATTCAAATGACACAGAAAAGAGTGAACATAAGCCTTTAAAGAGCATTAAAACAAACAAAATATGTGAAAGACAGGGAACTCCCAATGTGGAAAATCCTTTCACTAAAACAGATCACTACCCATCTCCCTATAAATTAGTACATAAGCTCTCTGGAGTTGCCTAAGACAAATGTTAAGTGACTTATAAACCTCGCAAGAGTCAGAATCAGGATCTGAAACTATATCTTCATAGCTCTAAGCCCAATATGCTATCCATGACATCATGCTGCCTTTACTTAAGTATTATTAAAATAAATAAGACAAGTCACATCTGCACCACTGGAGAGCAGAGAAAAGAGTTTCTGCTAGAACCTTCATTTAAGACAGATGCCTAGGCCAGACACCATTTCATTTCCCATCTGGACATGCCCCTTTGGATTTTTACATCATGCCCCCTTGCCTGGTACCTTCCCTCTTCCCCTTTCCAGTTTCCTTTTGTGTGCTGTCTTCCCCCATTAGATTGTAAGCTCCTTGAGGACAGGAATTGTTTTTGTTTTTTTTTTTTTCATATTTGTATGACCACCACTTAGCATTAGGGACTTGATAAATGTTTTTGACTGACTGCACCATTTAGATACAATAGAAGGGGATATAGTTATGGAAAAGCCAGTCAGGAGTCAGGAATCAGGAATTTCCTGTTTAAATGAAAAAGTTCTCATCAATTTGGAAACACCTAAACAAATCATGGCTCATGAATGTAACAGCATTGTTACTCTTTAAGAAATGATGAATATAGGGAATATAGAGAAATATGGGAAGACTTATAGAAACTATTATAGAATGAATTAAATAAATCAGGAAAAATACGCACAATGACAATAGTAAAGTAAATGGGAACAGAAAAATAAAAAAACACAAAACCAGTGTGATGATTATAAAGAACAAGATTGGTGTTAAAGAAATGAGAAAATGTAGCTCCCTCTCTTATTTGCAGAGGTGAGAAGCTATGGGTATGGAAGCTCCTAAATACTGTCAGATTCAGTTAATGTGATTGTTATTTCTGTGATAGACTTGGCTCTGCTCAACAGTAAGTTGATTCAAGGCAGTTCCAATAAGCTTAGGATGGAAAATACCATCTGCATCCAGAAAGAGAACCACAGTAACTGAGTATGGATTGAAGCACAGTATTTTCACCTTTTTTATTGCTTATTTGTTTCTTCCTAATGATTTCTCCCCTTTTGTTTTGATTTTTCTTGCACAACATGACAAATATGGAAATATGTTTAAAAGAACTGCATATATTTAACCTATATCAGATTACTTGCCATCTCAGATATTTGGAACACAAAGCTTTACAAAAATGAATGTTGAAGATTATCTTTACATGTATTTGGAAAAACAAAATGCTACTGAAAACTTTTTTTAAATGTGATTATTGTTTGTTTTTGAACTGACTTTTCCCACTCTCACTTTTTCTTATTCTTGGTGTAGAGGAAGGGTAGAAGAATACATGTGGAAATGAAGGTGATGTAAAAACAAAAGACATGATTAAAAAATTAAAAGAAAAAAGGGAATGGATTGGTGAGGATGAGTTCAAGAAGAAAAGAGATGATCAGGAGAAGACTACCTTAAGAAATGGACTTTTCTCTCATTGAAATCTTTGAGCAGAAACTGGGTAGATATACGTGGAGTTTTATTTTCAGGTATGTTTTGGAATATATGATAGTCAGTGAGGTCCTGTCCATCTCTGGGATTCTGTTATTTTATAATTCATCAGAGAAAACTTCATGGAGGTACAAGTGAGATTCAACCAGATGTAATAATATAACATTCCATTTTTAAAATACATGAAAATCTCTTGAAAGAGTCCATATATTGAGAGGTTTATTGTCTTTTGGGGTATATTTCACATGAGGATGAACCTCCTGTTCATACTTTGTCCCAGATTCCATATACAAGGGAACAGAAGATTTATTGGCCATTCCTTACAAGTTACATATGTTAGTGCTATGGATCTTCACATCTTGTTCCTGTAACATATACTTTTTTCTATATGGGCCTGATCCACAAATAGATGGCACTAAGGATGAAGGCAGGATCAGAGATTTCCCAATGAGGCATGTTTTTACTATTCACAAAAATAAATGGTACCTATTTAGAAACTCTTGTTGTCAACTTCCCTGATATCACCTTCAGGCATTGTACTGTATTTACCAAAGCCGTGTTTACTAATACAATAATCCACAAGTAACTTAATAAAGTTACGCTATGTTCAGCAACATTTGGACAAGAAACTTTTATATATCTGTTAACATTTTCCCCACTGAATTAGAGAGATCTAATCAGGAACTCTAAGACAGGGAGTCCCAATGAGCCAATCAAGAAATTTAAAACAGGCTAATAGAATATCCATCACTCTGGAAGCATCATGATAGAGTGGAAAGAGCACTGGTTCAGAAGTCAAGAGTATTTAGTTCCCACTTCTAATGTTAACTTACTTATGTGACCTTGGAAATCATGTCCCTTCTCTAAAAATGAAGGGGTTGGACTAAATGGACTGTGAGATCCCTTTTAGCTCCAGGCTTGATTCTATCATACTATATTTGGCTCCACATGCCTCACCACGGCTTTAAAAAGGCAAAGGAAAAAAAGGGATGTGGTGATGATAGCTTCCATCATATATCACATGCCTTTTCTCTCCCCAAGTCAGGTCAATTTAAGGGATCACAGGATCACAGACCCAGAGCTGGAAGGGTTCTCACCTGTCTCAATCCCCTCATTTTACAAACAAGAAAAAAAGAAGCCCAGAGGGGTTAAAGGGCTTGTCAGAGGTCACATTTTAAGTGAAAAGTCTGAACAGCTTCTCATCATTGTCTGGTCTAGGACATGACATTAACCCTGACCAATAAA
>JAJPUD010003148.1:58730-88794 GCA_023553655.1 Myrmecobius fasciatus | reverse complement strand
CTCATCATTGTCTGGTCTAGGACATGACATTAACCCTGACCAATAAATACAGACACAGGAAACCCACCTGTTGGCTGGATCATCACAGTGGCCACATCCACACTTTTCTCTTGAATCTCTTGCCATTTTCCCTTCTCTCCAATCCACTCACTGACCACACATTTGTAGGTACCCTGGTCTACTGGCAGCACCCGAGACACGGACAATCGGTAAACATCTTCCCCGATGGTATCCAGACGCAAATCTCCACTCTGGTAGCGGCTTTCATACTGTGGACCAGGATAGAACCTATTCTCATGTGTCCAAGAGAGAATTTTCTGCCTGGCAGGGCCACGGTGAAGCTCCCACATCACAGAAAGGTGTGTGTGCTCCAAGGAGACAGAAGAGGCTGAACAATGGAGTTCAAATGAATCCCCGTCTCTCAGGCGCAAGGAAGAAGCAGGTTGGGATTTTGAGCTCACTTGCAGAGCATCAGCAAGCACTGTTCCAACAAAACAAAGCTGTTAGGAACACCCAGAATCCTACCTAAAAGTACAAGGTCAATTCTGTAAGCACCAGGTACTCTGGTCTTTTCCTTTCTTGCTGGGAGTTCCTGGCTGGAGTTTACAGCTGCTGAGGCTCAATCATGGCTCCAACACCAGCCAGGCTGCAGCTAGCTTGCTCTCCTCCCTATTCTTCTTCCCCAAATTGAATACTCCAAACCCTATGTCCCCAGTGCCCTTTCCCTTGCTGCTACCCATAAAAAACACCCCATTTATGATGTGGGATCTTATTAGCACATTTTCAAAATAATTCTATTATAATAGGTCCAGATGATGGTGAAGGAACCACAATGAATCACAACAATTCTAGCAACGTTCAATCCTAATAAATCTTGAGTTCTGCTCTGGTGCCATCCTTAGGGCTTTTTAAAGAGAATACAGAATGAAATCAGAAGCGAAAAGTTTAGGAGAAGCCCTGATTCTAAGCTTAGCATTATATTCTTTCTCAATCCAGCCTCCAAATCCAAGAGGGTGGGCAAAAAGAATTTGCTCTAAAGTCAACCAGTGAGAATTCTGCTCCCCTTCACAGTTTGGCATTGCCTCTGTAGAATGTAAGCTTCTTGAGGACAGAAATTCTCTAGCTTTTGTTTTCATATTCCTGTCACTGAGCGGGGTGTCAGGCACACAGTAGGCACTTAATAAATGTTAGCTTATGATCTAAGTGATCACTGAGATGCATTTATGTATAGAGAATACTACAATTCTCTGTTCTAATCGCTCTCTCTCTCTGTCTCTGCTTTCCATATACATATATCTTTTTAGCTCTTCTTCTGGACTGTCGGATAGGAAGAAGGAGATCTAGATTGCTTCCCTTCCAACAACATGATTCTAACAAAAAAAAAAAAAAAAAAAAACTCTTCTGATTGGTTTGATTAGACACTTAGTGATGATTTTTTCAGTAATGTAAATTATTTTAACTATTTGTAAGGTTTCCTCATGAGATGTGCATAGAAAGAGAGTACACAAGGAAAAGAAGAGCCTTGAGCCATTCATGTTATCCTATCCATTTACTTGCATCCAATTTGAAACCTGGGTATCAGTGGACATTGGTGTTTTCTTCTTGAAAGTCCACCTCTTTCAGTGAACTAAAATGCACATCTTCTAAGCCTTCCTCTCTACTCAAGGAGTTCTTCCCATTCCAATTTAATTATAGTGCCTTTAATTCATCATCTACAATTTATCCTGTATCCAGTTCATTGTTATTTCTCCTTCATTAGACTGTGAGGTAGATTCTACTTTTTCCTTTTTTAGTGTCCCTAGCATTTAGTACAGCATCTAGCACATGGTAGGCAATTAATAAATGCTTACTGATTGTCCATGCACTATCCCTTTATCTTTCCATTATTATAATAATTTAACAGGCAATTATGTGGTGTAGTGGCTAGAACATAGGGTTTGGGGTCAAAAGATCTGAGTTCAAATCTGACCTCAGACATGTAATGGCTGTGTGATGCTGAGCAAGTCATTTGACATCAGTTTTCTTGGCTGCAAAATGGGCATAATAAGAGCATCTACTCCCCAGCACTGCTGTGAGGCTCAAATGGCACCAGATTCATCAAAGGCTTAGCACAGTGGCTAGCACAATCAGTGTTATCTATACAAATGTTTTGTTCAGTTGTTTTTCAGTGGTGTCCGACTCTCCAAGACCCCATTTGGAGTTTTCTTGGCAGAGATTGACCAATGGAGTGGTCTGCCATTTCCTTGTCCAGCTCATTTTACAGATGAGGAAACTGAGGCAAAAGGGGAAGTGACTTGCCCAGAATCACACGGCTAGTAAGTGTCTAAGGTCAGGTCTTGACCCTAGATCCAGTGCTCTACCATAAAACCACTTCAATGACCACAGAGTATAATGATGCATTATCATAGATAATTTGATTCGATTCATCACATGATCTCTACAAAAATTATTCCCATTTAAGGCTCTTAAACCCGAAGCCCCCACAGCTGGAATTCCCCTCTACAGAACGTACCTCTGACTTGCACTGTATCATCATAGTTGCCCTGGACGGTGGCGTCTGTGCTGGGGGTGGAACATTTGTACTGCCCCTGGTCAGCAGCCTGGAGGTTCTTAATCCGGAGCTCGACAGCTTCGTTGCTGATCCGTCTCAGCCGGATCTCCCCTCTCTGCAGCCGCTCCCGGTAAGGCTGGGCTGTGAACCCCACCTCCCACGTGCTCACGATCTCCACAAAACTTGTCCCCGAAGAAGAGAAGCTCCAATCAAAGTTCTGCTCGCTGGGTCCGTCGTAGTCACTGACGTTGCAGGGGATGACCAGCTCCGTGCCCTCCACTCGGATTATGTCCCCAGTGGGGATCTTTACAATGCGTCCCTGGCAAACAGCTGCAATGAGAGGGAAGGAAAGATGGACCTTTAGTCACTGAGGCATCCCAAGAAGACAAGCTTTTGGAAGTTCTCCACGCCAAAGAAGGACCTGAATCTGAAAGCCTTTGGAATAGCAAAAGGAGGGGCAGCTGAGTGGCTCAGTGGATAGAGCAGCAGCTCTGAAGTCAGGAGGACCTGAGTTCAAATCTGGTTTCAGATACTTAACACTCCCTAGCTGTGTGGCCCTGGGCAAGTCACTTAACCCCAATTGCCTCAGGGGGAAAAATGGAATAACAAAGGGCTTAAAGCATCACACTGTGGAGATATGGACTGCTACAATTACTAAAGACCCAGAAAAGGAAATTCTTGCCATCAACCAATAAGATCTTACCAGTGCAAATGAATTTAAGAAAAGGCCTGCCTATCTGATTTGCCTCTGCACCCTAAAGACCAGGAGACCTTTCCATCTGGTTTGCAACTGAAACCTTCTGGGTGGCTTGCCTTTCCACTACAAAGGGACCTCCACGGGAGCAGAGGCTGTCTTACTTTTTTATCTGAACCTCAGTGGTTACCCCAGTACTTTTTTTTTACATTTCAGTAATTTTCAGTTTTGACTCTTTGTGACCCAATTTGGGTTTTCTTGGAAAAAATACTGGAGTGGTTTGATATTTCCTTCTCCAGTTCACTTTATAGATGAGGAACTGAGGCAAATCGAGGTTACATGACTTGTCACACATCTAGCAAATGTCTGAGGTCACATTTGAACTCAGGTCTCCCTGACTCCAGGCCCAGCATTCTATCCACTAAGGCATTTAGTAAACACTTAATAAATAAATGCTTTTCATTCATTCATTCACAGGATAAAAACTTCCACAGTCTGTACCATGAAGAAGAAATGTTTTCAAGAACCACTTTGTCAAGGTTTAAGAACTGTACCACATAATGTCCATTCCAATTAGTGAATTCCACTTGCTCAGTTTGCTAAGATTGACAAAGAAAGGATCTTAAGTGTATCCTTTGGGAAGCTTGTTTCTTCTTCCAGTTTCTCAGTTATTCTTTAATACACTGTCATTCTTTTAGACTTTACCCAAAAGGGAGGGTACAGCACATCAATTATTTATCCCTCTACATCCCACCACTTTCTACTCTCCTCTGCTCTAGCACTTTCCTGGGGGCTAATCAGGATGTGATTTTCTTTGACTCATGACAGTTTTTAACTTGAGAGCTATATCTAATAATAAAATGATTAAGCAATGGTTCCCTGGAATGTTTTATAGCTAATGTCAAAAATATGATGATCCTACTGTGTTTTAATTGTCCCTTCTGACTTCATATCTAGAATGATAAAAGGCAAGTAAGTCATAAGGATGCCCATATTCCCAATTCTAACCATTCATTTCTACTGGGAAATCTTTTGAAGTCCTTGACAAGAATGGATTTAAGTGGGGTGATAGGCAGGGAGGCGAGGCAAGGGAAAATGAGGCAAAACTGTTTTGTTAATATTACTACTTCTGCTGTATATGTGCTTGAAACAAGCAGATACTGGAAGAAAAAAAATTGAAATTCCCTTGGTATGAAATTCAGGAACACTAAGGGCCAGTAATATGGCAAACTTAGGCTTATAGGGTTTCTAAATACCTTCAGCATAAATGAGAGGCTGTACCAGGCCCAGTAGCAGAGATAGTTTCAGGATCAGGAATTGCTTAGTCTAGTGTTCCATACTGCCATGAATTCCCATGAAAAGTTAACTACAAAGATGTGTCCCCTTCAACCAATTAGCAGTGATTTGGGAAATACTTATGTCAGTGAGGTGGCAATAATAAGTGTAGTAGTAGGTTTGATATGAACTTTGATCCTGTCTCAAATACTCACTAGCTGCCTGATTCTGGGCAAGTCACCTAATTTCTTTCTGCTTCCATTTACTCATCTGTGAAATGAAGAGTTTGGACTCAATGGTCTCCAAGAACAGTTTTAAATCTATGATCTCATAATTATTGGTACTGAGAATTCATAAAGGTCAGTAGGCTGCCTGGCTTTCCTTTTCATAATCAGGTAATTAACTATTCCCAATCTTGTCCTTGGCAGCTAGGTGGCACAGGAAATAGAATGCCAGGCCCAAAGTCAGGAAGACTCATCTTCCTGAGTGCAAATCTGTCCTCAGATACTTCCTAACTATGTGATTCTAGGCAAGTCACTTAACCCTGTTTGCCTCAGTTTCCTTATCTGCAAAATGATCTGGAGAAAGAAATCTTTTCCAAGAAAACTCCAGTTGGGGTTAACCATGAAGATTTGGACACAACTTAAACAACTGAATCATAACAACAAACCTTGTTTTGGGGGGAGAAAAGCATAGGGCATCTTGTTCCAAGGCAAAAAACCACCGATGCAATAGTAATCTCAATATTCTGCCTCGGCAAACAAGAGAAATCATTTGAAGTCGAGGAATACTAAATCATTTATCTGTCTTGCTTAACTTTCTCCTTAAGAAATATATTTTTATTTCTACCATAATCAATGTTAGTCTTATTCAATATATAAGGTATATAGTGCTTGCAAAAGTTGTTTGCTATCATTTTTAATCATTATTCTAGTTTTACTATCCCATTAAACTCCTTTATACAAGCAGAAAGCTGGTTTTCCTCTTCTAAATCATTTGAGATATGTACCAGCAGCTATGATACAGCCCATCCAGGAAAAAAAAAAAAGTCCAGCTTAGACTTCACTTAAGATTATAACTAAATTTCTTATCAAAAGATTGACTTTATTTCTATTGTGCAAAAGGAACCACAGGAGAACAGGAAAATGAATAAAAGAAAACCTGAGACCTCAAGAGGCTTTGCAAATATCCATGGCAGACAAGATAAGATGTGTGAAAAGAATGAGATACAGTATATGGTGTCAATTTTCTAATGCTAAAGAATTCAGGAGAGGAAATCCTCACAGAAAGACTGAGACTTGTGTCTCATAGCTAGCTAGCAGCAGATCCAGAATTAGTTATCTTAATTCTTTGGTTTGTTTGTTTTTGTTTCTTTGTTTGCTGAGGCAATTGGGGTTAAGTAACTAGCCCAGGATCACAAAGCTAGGAATTATTAAGTGTCTGAGACCGAATATGAACTCAAATCCTCCTGACTTCAGGGCTGGTGCTCTATCCACTGCGCCACCTAACTGCCCCTATCTTAACTCTTTATTTAGAGTTTTTTCTCTTATTTTGGAGAATTGGTAGAAAGCACTGTGGCAGAAGTTAAGAGATCCTGGTTCTGGTAACTTAGCTGTGTGATCTGGCCAAATCATTCTATTTCTCTAAGCTTTAATTTTCTCATCTGTGAAATGAAGATGTAGAAATGAATCATCCCTAAGATTCTGTGATACTTTTTGAAAATTCTATGCTATATAAAAGTACCATGAACCTCTGAGAAAAATATGTATTCCTTTTTCACTCCCATTCAATTCTCTCCAGAAGCTATACCTAGATGTGCCTGGAATGCCTGAAATCTCTGCTACTGGGAGGCTGAGATTGGTGGACTGCTTGAGTTTTGAGAACCAAATTGAAATAGTGCTAACATCAATAGAGTTAATACTAAGACCAGAACCAATGTTTCTGCTAAGTAGCCAGCCATTAGGCTGCTGAAAGAGGGCTTAACCTGTAGGATATGGAGCAGACCAAAGCTTTTATGCTAATCATACTAAGATAAGACCCGTGAATGGTCTGACAGCACTATTCTAACCAAAAAGACACAGGGAGATCCAGGCTCCTCACCTCCAACTCTTAGTCCTGGGTGGGTGGGAGGGATTTTATGATGTATCAGTATTAATCAATCTACTAATATTGTTAATCTGCAAAGAGGTAGATGTTATAGGGCAGCTGGGTGGTACCACAGAGCACAAGAGCACCAAACCTGGAGTCAGGACAATTCATCTTCCTGAGTTCAAATTCAACCTCAGGTACTTCCTAACTGTGTGATCCTGGACAAGTCACTTAATCCTGTTTGCTTCAGTTTCCCCATCTGTAAAATAAGAGACTAAAATTCTGAAGTTTCTTCAGAACTTCCCTCCTAAAAAGATATTTGAATGTCCTATCACATCTCTCCTCAGGCCCTTCTTCTCCAGGCTGAACATCCTGATTGCCCTCTTCTAGATAGGCACTTCAGCTTGTTTATATCCTTTTAGATTGTGATCACCAGAACTGAATCAAATATGAAGTCAAGATTCCCAGATTGGGTGACTAGGAAGATAGTGACAGCAAAAATAAAAATAGAGAATTGGGTAAAAACTGGGGTTTTTCTTGGTAATTTGTTTTGGTCGTTGGTTTTTAAGTTGTAGATGACCATATTTTTAATCTCTTCTGTGGCCATTGGGATTATGGTTCATAAACTGAAATTCTATTTCACCCTGCCAAATCCTGGCAATATCTACATCTCTCACACTGAGAAGTCAGGCGGAAAATATGGTAGAAGATGGCAACTTATGGCTCAGGTAAAGGGTGATTTAGAAATGTTGCTATATTCTAAGCAATAAAATTTGTGTAAAATGTTAAGAAAAGGATACTCAACCAGATGTCTATATACAGTGTCACTTGGTAATGAGGACTGGATGAAATGCCCATAAAATTCCTTCCATAGTCAAGACTTCAAAGTGTATAGAGGCAAATATCATCTCTGATGTGTACCCCCAAATTATCTAACATAATACTGAAATTGTGGGCATTCAGGTGTTGTTCTTCATAATCAAAGATAACCAAAAAGCATCATTATATCAGGGTCAAAATGCTGTATGCCTGGGGGCAGCTAGGTGGTGCAGCGGTTAGAGCACCAGCCCTGAAGTCAGGAGGACCTGAGTTTAAATCTGGTCTCAGACACTTCCTAGCTGTGTGACTCTGGGCAAGTCACTTAACCCCAATTGCCTCAGCAAAAAGCAAAAAAAAAAAAAAAAAAAAAAATGCTGTATGCCCAACTGTAGCTGATCATAACAATAAGAGTTTGGAAGACTTTACCACAGGTCAAGCACATAGAATCCATATGAACATTTGGGATGAAGATGTCTCTAAATTTGCACAACTCAGGTTTCTTTTGAGCTACTGCAATTCAGTTTTGTTCACAGAGCACAGCACCATCTTTGATGTGGACATGCCATTGTGGGCAGTTCAGTGCCAGTGTCTCCTATGTCTCACAATCAATTCCAAAATTCAGAGAGACCTGCAGAGTATCCTTGTATTACTTCTTTTGATCTCAATGTGAACACTGGCTTCATATAAGTTCTCCATAAAACAGACTTTCAGGCAAATGTACAGAGACGGACAGACAAACAGAGACAGCAGACAGGGAGGAGAGGGAAGGGAAGGAGGAGAAGGAGAAGAAGGAGGAGAGAGAGGGGAGGGGGCAGGGGAGGGGTTTCCAAAGAGAGTGTTTATCTCCTATCTTCCACTAAAGTGTTTTCATCTCAAGGGCTTGCCAAATATTAGAAACTGGCCTTTTTCATACTGAACCCACAGTATGGACTAGACTCCTCATCCAATCCAAACATACTTCCTGTGTAGTATCATTTCACTTTATTCAATAGCTCTAAAGGATGATTAAATTGATCAAAGACTAACATCTCTGAACAACTGACTTAATAATGCAGTCTTATTCTTGTTCATATCTCTGATTACAATCAGTGTGTAGCATCTTCTGGCTACTTTATATGGGATGGGGTAATTTAATGGATTCAGTTGACCTTCATCTTGGTAGGGGTCCCAGAAGTTGCCCAGTATCCCTTATCACTTTGTCACTTTCAGTCCTCTGCATGCTTAGATTTGATGATATAGTCACCAAATTCCTTGTACAATAATTCCCCAGTTTAGCCTTGTCCTACACAAACTCGATAGAAATTACTCTAGATCATTAGAGGTGTTTTGTGGACATGAGGCAACCTAAGGCAAGCTGGCTCTAAACTGACTGTTAGTAGCAACTTACCACTCTCCATTACTCACGTCTAGTTTTTTGTTTTTTTTTTTTCCCTTTCTCTATTTTCCTATTTGGCTATATTCCTTTTCTTCTCTCTGGAAGACTACAATTATGAGTCAGGATGACAGGTTCAAGTCTTGTCTTTTTATTCATTAACTAAGTGACCATAGGCAAGTCATTTTACTGGCCCCTTTCCCCTTAAGCCTCAGTGTATTCATCTGTAAAATGGGGATAATAATAGAGCCTGCCTCACAAGGTTATTGTGAGGATCAAATGAGATAGATACTTTGCAAACCTTAAAGTGTTATATAAATGTCAGCTATTTACCTGATCTGTCATACTGGCTGAAATATGGCACTACCAGGTATGGCTTAGCCCTGAAGGTGACATCCAGGTGTAAGGATGTTGCTTTCTGTTGTCCACAGCTGTGGGTCCACCTGAGGAGCACAGCAGAGATCTACCTGGTGCCATCCCGTAACTTATTGTTGCATGCAATTGAATTGCAAACAAAAAAGTCTGGATTTATTTACCAGTTAAGAGACCCAACCTGAATGGTACTGAATCCTGCATCCCTTTCATTCAACACACCTTCATTCAGCAAAGTGTCACTGTGTGCACAGCACAGTGCCAGGTAACGTTAATGAGACAGGGAATCCTTCAAAGAAAAACACCTAGCACCAACTCAATGAAGCAATCAGATGATTCCTGGGAAGGTGAACAATAGCAGGAAAAGTAGCTCCATCCCAGAGCTCACTATCGAAACCAGCTGAGAACTATTCAATTTTGTTTACCTTAGGAAAACACCTCCTTGCCCCCAATTCCCAATGAAATGTTCAAAAAAAGCTTCTTGCCAAGAATATCATCCAAAATGAACTCTGAATAGTTAACTCAGCTGAGACCCATAGCATCATTCTGGTAGGATAGTTCTCAACACTTCTGTGAAGTGACACAATCTCATTATCCCACAACCCCAGAATAGCAACATCAAGTTCATTAACATTTCTTCTTTAAAAGCTTCATAAAGCCAACGACTTGCAAGCTTTGCCTCCTGCTGAATGGTTTCTATTCTAGACACGGTACTGTTACCTTTTAAAATACTTGGGCAGATATAATCAGATGAAAAAAGGAGAGATGGGGAGATGGGAACCCTCTTACATCCTTCACTTTAACCTCCAAACCACAGTGATTTCACTCCCTCTGTACTCTTGGAGCAACTATTGTTTCTCTCTCTCATTTAATATTTCAGGACACAGCCATTAAAACAAACAAACAAAAAACAAGGAGATAGCATGTATCTCTTCCCAAACTGGATTTTAAACTCCTTGAAAGCAGGAAGTCAATGAATTCCCAGAGCCTAGCCTAACACCTGGGACACAGAATCTATCCAATAGATGCTTTTTTCTTGGGAGAATTATTGAGACTGGTGCTGCACAAAGGACCCTCTGTCTGCCTGGCATTGGCACTGATTGTCCATACAAATGTCTGGGGCAAGGGCAAAGACCTCTCCAAGAATATTGAGTAACAAGTGGATACTCTACCTGTTCTCCAAAGACAAGTGCTAGAACTAGGAAGCTTGGTGAAGGAACAAGAAGAATCAAAAGGGATTTAAAAAGCACTGAAGAGAGGAGATTAAAGAGAGAGCTGGGTCTAAGAGAGAAAAGCAATAAGAAGATGCCTTGGGGCCTCTAAGAGTCCAGGGCAAGAAAGGAAGGTGTAAAGATAAGTTACATTCTTCTCCCATAGGGGATGCCAAAAGACAGAATTAGAAAATCCATAAAAGAGATAAGGCAAATCTTCTTAGCCCTTTTTTCTCTTCTCTAACCCCATCTTTTTTTTAGAATCAAAAATGGAGGACTGGAAGGCAAGTGAAAGATTGTTTGGTCCAATCACTTCATTTTATAGATAAGGAAAGGAGTCCAGAAAAGATAAGGGATTTGCTTTGAGTTACATATCAAAAAAAAAAAAAAAAAGGTGAGAATTCAATCCCAACCTCCTCCATATAAAATGAACTAACCAATTATCATAAGATAGTTTCCTTATTATATGCTGGACATAAAAAGAGAGAATACTGTTTCTCTTCTTGGAAAGCTTATGCATGAACTGCTTTTGGAAGCATGATATACATAAAATGTTAAAGCTGGAAGGAATTATTGATTAAATCCAGTCCAAATCTCTCATTTTCCAGATAAATAAACTGAAACCCAGAGAGGAAAAATGACTTGCAAAACAGATATGAACCCAAAGAGACAGCATGGAGTGATGGAAAGAAGGCTGGACATGGGGAAATAACCCAGAAAAGGGTAGATGATGGGTAGAGGACTGTACTCAGCGTCAAGAAGACCCAAATTCAAATCCTGCCTCAGACACTTACCAGTTTCATCACCTTGAACAAGTTCCTTAAACTCATATACCTAAATTTTGCAATGTATAAAATGGAGAGGGAATTGTGCTCAACAATCTCTAAAATCTCTTCCAATTCTAAGTCTGATCCTATGAGTGAGTTACAAACCATGGATCACCACCCTGGGCAAGTCATTCAATTCACCTGGGATTTTTTTTTTTTAATTCCTCCATAAAAAGAGATTGGACTAGAAGGCCTTTAACATCCACTCTGGCTCTCCATCTTATGATCCCAACTCCAAATCCACTGTTCCTCACATTATATCCTGCTGCCTCTCATAACAAAATAAAAACATCTCAGAATGCTGTCGACACAATCTCTGGCAAACACAAATATTATAGGGCATTACCTGCATCTCTAAGAACTAAGGGTATGGAGTAAAAATTGGGGATGATTACATGGAGAGAAGTTTTGAGCTGTGCCTAGAAAGATTTATATGGAAAGCGAGAGAGTTAACTGCTAAGCAGAGGGAAGGGTAAGAACACGGAGGTAAGAAGGAATACCCAGGACATCTAATTGATTTGAGAGGGAATCAGAACCTCGGTCTTCAAAGTCATTCACTCAGAAAGTCAAGAGCATTTATTAAGCATTTGCTACATATGCCAGGCACTGCTAAGCACTGAGGATGGGAATAAAAATAGAGCAATGCCTGCTTTCAAGATTCTTACATTTTACTGAAAAAGACAACAGGTAACTAGATATATTCAAGACATATACAGAGCACATCTTAGAGGGTAAGGTTCTCGCAGAATTTCTTAACCTTTTTTTGTGTCATGGTTCCCTTTGGCAGTCTGGGGAAGCTTATGGATGTCTTATCAAAACAAATATTTGAAAGGCATGATATAGAACACAAAGGATTACAAAGGAAATCAATTCTATTGAAACGTGATTCTCATTTTTTTAAAAAGAAGTTAAGAATCTTTCAAGTTCAGCAGATGGGATGAAGGTAATAAGAAGATATTCTCTGTCTATCACAATCCTATTTTAAGTGATGAGCTTATTCAAATAATTTTTTACTCAATCCCTCAGTTTGTTAGATTTTGGTGTTGCCTGAGGCTTAAACTCCAAAAACAACATACAGTTCTCACATCTGCTTTTAGTCTTGTTGGCTAAATGTAACCCAATGTTAGCTAATGAGCTACTGTGAGATACAAAGGGGCTGCAGTCATCCACAAGCAGTGAGTATAGTAAACTGCACAATACTACAGGGCTCCGTATTACAAAACGTATTGGGGGAAATAGTGGCAGAAACAATCGGGAATCCTGATTCCTTTAGTCACAATCAGCACATTACTAAGTCATAAAGGATGCTACTAAGCTTTGGACCCAAACTTCTCTTTTGGTTGAAATTAGCTTGTGGGACAAAGAGTTATTAAAGTGGGACTCAGAGATAAACAGGCAACACAATTATATAAACCTTGTTTCCACTGGAAACCAACCCAAAATCCCCATCCTTCCTCTAAAACCTATCCATCTGGACTATCAGGTGCTAACCCTTTGAAGAAATGTTTCTCTAAACTACCTGATGGGGGAACATCAGCAATTGTTTCCTGAGCTATTCTCCAATAAAAGACAAATAAAAATGGGATTAGCAGCTGCCTCGTTACATTAATATCCCAGTATAACATCCTTTACCTCCCCAACGGGCCTTTGCAGGACACCTACATGGGCTCAGATTGCTCAGCAAAGTACCAACATCCTTTTGAACGGATTCCAACATCTCACCATTTTTTCCTCTTGGTCCAATCACCCATCCTCAGATATTAATTAATATTCATGCCCCACGAGATCTGAGCCTTATAATTAATTTTTCTTTCTCTTGGACTTCTCTGGCTTTCCCAGCTTACATCAGCTAATCAGCAGAAAGCACACAGTTCAACTATTCCTACTTCTGAGGGCCTGGGCTAACCACAACTGTCCACTGAGATAGCTCCATCTCTATGACAGACCATGCAGGGAAATTTTTTTTTTCTTTTTTTGGTCCTTTAAAGCATTGCTCCAAATCCACTCAAAAGCTTTCCAGAATAATTCCAGCTGGCTGTCATTGTTCTAGTTAAGGGCCCCACCCTGTAGCACTCATGACTATGTGTGTACACACTGCTATGTTTCTAGAATGGAGTCTTTCCCCCACTTTATAATTTCCCAGAGGGCTTAAAGTGGTGTCCTCTACCTTCAGAATTTTCCCTAAGGACTGATAATAATGAAAAAAACAGGTGGCTGAAGAGAAGAAAAGATTAAGGGTATGTTTTTGCCTTGAGCACAGTAATAAGAATAAAAAGATTCACTCCCATCTGAGTATGTGCAAATACTTAACTCAGCAAATGTTTACTGTGTGCCTACTATGTGCAAGGCGCAATACCAGACCCTGTTTTTCACTTTTAACTCTCTTTATAGATTCCTCAGTTCAAAATGATGGACTGCATCATCTGCTAATAAATAAGTAAACCTTTAAAACATGCCAGCAACTCAGAAAATGGAAAATGTACACCTGTGCCAAAAGAGATTTTTTTTTCCTTGTGCAGCATAAGCTAAGCCAGCCTACTGGACAGGTACCAAATCAACCAATATTCTCTCCTAGCACATTCAGGATGCAGTAACTGCACAGATCACTACCCATCCTCCCTGCTCTGTGCAGAATCTGCTCCTGCAAGGTATTAGGATAACACAGGGCAAGTGAGGTAAGGTGAGGCACTAGTGCTGCTCCAGAATGGCAGCAGTACCAATAACTTAAGGATGCTTGAGGCTCACCTTATTAAATACTCAAGGAGGACCGGATAGAAATTATTACACATTTAAGTCACTTAAAAAGCCTAGAATTAGACACTATTTTTGTTACGGTTTCTCCCAACAGCTTTGAGGTACAGAGGGAAGAAGTGTGTGTGTGTGTGTTTTTGTAGGGGATGTTTCCCCACATATACACATTAATACCCCTCCCTTCATGGATACAGAATGATCTCTTGATTTCCTCCTCCAAATACTCATCTCATTAACAAAGGGCTCAGTTCGGACTCTCCCATCTCTGAGAATAGTGCTAGTGCTCTGACACAACAAAGGAAGACTGAGCTTTTTCTTTTTTTAAACTTCGGTTTCCTTTGTCCCTGATATCTTCCAGAAGAAAGGCAGTGGAGTCAGCCACTTCCCAGGTTGAATATAAAATCAATGAGCAAGCATTTATTAAGTATTTATTACTGTGTGTGCCAAGTACTGGCCATAAACAAACAAAAGTCCTTGCCCTTGATGATGAGTTTCCATTTATTTTAGAGGGCATGTAGGGCAAAGGCATATGGGCTTTGGGACTTGGTGACTAGCATTTTTTAAAGGGCAGATTTTATTGATCTCTAATCCTCCCAGTTGCAAATAGTCTTCCCCCATAGACCTCACACTTTGTTTTGCACCTCTTAAATATCTTATTATGTGCTGCTGTGTATTACAGTTAGTCTTGTTAGATATGTATACATATTTTGGATTTGTCATATAATTTAACATATTTAGCATGTATTAGATTACCTATCATCTAGGGGTAGGGGTGGGGGGAAGGAGGGGAAAAACTTGGAACAACAACAAAAAAAGTTTTGCAAAGGTCAATGTAGAAAAATCACTCATGTATTTTGTAAATTAAAAGCTTTTAATACAGTTAGTCTTGTTATTCTACCAGTGAAGACAAAGCCAGATCTCTTCTTAGTAGGTGGCTCAATGGGTAGAATGATGGATCTAAAGTTAAGAAGACTTGAATTCAAATAGTGTCTCAAACACCTACTAACTTTAAGTTAATAAGTTAGAGTGGACAAGTCATTTAACCTGTCTGCTTCAGTTTCCTCATCTATAAAATAGAGGTGATAATAGCACCTTCTTCCCAGGGACATTGTGAGGATGAAATATTTTTAAGTGCTTTGTAAACCTTAAAAATTCTGTGCAATTAATAACTATTCTCACTGAGGATTTGTATCTCTCCCAATGTATGGCATGTAGCTGACACTTAACAAATGTTTGTTGTTCTTGTGGTCTTTATTTAAGCCCAGGGCTTGCTCAAGATCTGAATCATCAACCATCATTTGTTTAAAAAAAAAAAAAAAAAAGAATTTTAGGGTCAGAAGCATGATGAAACAGAGGTCAACTAGACCAACCCATCCCTATTTTATAGGAATTCCTCTACACTGTCCCCCAATATGCAGTCATCCTGTCCTCCTGGAGATCCTTCCAGCTCTCACTATCATTCTATGATCCTTTAGGATGGGACAGCTCACTACCTTCCTGAAACAACTCATTCCACTTTAGGATGATGGTAATTAAGAAGCTTTCCCTTACACGGAGTCTGAGTCTTCCTCTCAATGGATGCACCCCCTGCTCCTAGAGCCAAACAAAAGTAGGAAAAGAAGGAAGATTCTTCAAGATTGTTTTGGCTACTTTTTTTCACAGCCCTGACTTTACCTCCCCTTCTGTAAGGTTACATTAGTAAGGATGAGAAAGCTGCAAGGATGCTAGGAGAAATTCTATAACTTCCCAATAGAGTAAATGGATATAATGAGCATACACTAACAGAATAACTTTGATCACAAAATCTAAAAAAAAAAAACAAGGTAAGAGAGCCCTTGGTGGCATCAACTAAGCTGCAATGGAGAGGTGCCAGGCAGGTGAGACAGTGCAGAGGCACCCTACAGATAGCATGCCTTGGAAGCTGGGACAATTGCCACGGAGGACCCAAATACAAGAAGTTGTCCGTGTTGTAAACAGCAGGTGTTAGCAAAATCATAAAAAGTTCCAGCTCCACAGAGTCATTTCACTCCATTTCTTCATGTTTAAGAAGAGACAACTTCAGCTCAGGGAGAGGTTCAAAGCCTAATTCAGGGTACAGAGTTATTGCTGCTCAGTCCTTTCAGTAAAGTCTGATTCTTCTTGACCCCATTTGAGGTTTGCATGGCCAAAATGTTGGAGTGCTTTGCCTTTTCCTTTTCCAGGACATTTTACAGATGAAGAAATTAGGCAAACAAATGACTTGCCCAGGATCACACTGCTAGTGTCTGAGTCTGAATTTGTACTCAGCTCTTTCCAATGCACCTCTTTGATGTCCTGGATTCAATTGTCTTGGGCACTAAAAGGCTACATGACTTGTGTATGATCATACAACTAATATGTATTGAAGGCAGCATTTGAACTTGTGTCAATCAGTTTACTAGTCTTTTCTTTACAACTCTAAGGCCAAATACCTCTTCAGCAACTATCCATGTCAGCAAGGGAAAGGATATATATAATATAAATATATAGTGATAGAAATAGATGTACATATATAATGGTTAAACATAATATAGAGAGGATACCCCTAAAACTAAATACAGTTGATTAGTTTTACCTTGATACTATAAACATTTAACTGAACAATTAGAAAATTGTCCTTTCTTCTGATAATACTGGGGTCGACAACCAAATAGGAACAGAAATGGCCAAAAAAATTGGATATTCCATGACCCAGCTCCAAAAAATTGAATGCTGGCATTTGCTCGACCAATTTCCTTTCAACAAATCTTCCTGGAGTAGGAATCAATAAAAGGGATATCACAGCAGTGGATCAGAGTGACCACTCAAAAGAGACCTTGGTAATGGAAGCATCAGCAGTACTCTTCTGCCAGAGTCTAATTTGCTGGTTCAGGAGATATGATGATTATGAAGTCTCTGCTTGGAAATATAGATGCCTTCTAACACACCAGACAGTTTAGCCTCTATGGCTTCTAATACAAATTAAGATTCTTTCTAGCTGAAAAAATGGTGGTCCTACAAAGATCAGGAGAAAAAGTCCCCCCCCCCATAATCCTAGCATAAGTCATTCTGTACATATATATGTAGACACACACACATGTATTACCAAAACTTCATCCAATCTATCATTTGGTATCTCCCCAAGAAAAACATCTAGGCCTATGATTTGGTCATTGGTTAATCAAATAGTTTAGAAGGCAGGAATCACCATAAACCAGATGATATAGTACCATGGGAAGAACAATGGTTTTAGAACTAGAGTATGCATTCTAATCCTGCTGCTCTCACTTAATATTTTAGAAAAGTCATTAAACCCCTTTGGGCCTCAGTTTCCTTATCTGTAAAATTAGGGGGCTGACTAGTTGATTTCTAGCTTTAAATCTATAATCCTAAAGACAACTGGGTATTCACAAAGTGAAGACTTAGGTGCCCTACCCTCTCACCCCTCGGGGCTAGAAAGAGGTCTAAAGGCTTTCAAGGACTCAAAAGATACTTCTCAGTGACCTTCAGAGTGCAGAACACTGGGAATTGTTATTATTATTAAAGTAGTATGTAAGTATGAGCTACCTCCCCTAAGACAGAAGACACTGTTTCTGTATGATTTGTGACAATCTACACACTGACTGTACCACTATTTTAGTCCCCCCCGCCATTATTCCCCACTAAATGTCAATCCATCCTAGCATAACTGACTGGACATCTCTAGCCAATTTCAAAGTTTCAGTAAGATCTATTCTCCGATTTTATGATTCTCACAACCTGGTAAGTAAATAAAACACAAACACATAACTATAGTACATGCTATTATGTGATAAATGTATTTAAGGGTTTGTGAAATACTCTTTGAAGTACAAGGAGGGAATGTATTACTGACCAGAGGTCAGAGAAGGGCTTCATTTCAGTTGGGCTTTAATAATAAAACAGGTCCAATGAGAATCTATCTATCCTCATACAATTAATGGGTCATCTATCTTCAAATGAATGAAGAAAAACACATTTATTAAGTACTTACTGTGTGCTAAGTACTAAGGTTACAAATATAAAAGGGAGATACTCTATATTTACATTCCATTGGGGAAGCAGTGTTTATAGGGGAGTGGTGGCCAGGGAGTATATTTGGGTTTAAAAACTCACAGGAATGGTCTGTAGAGCTTTAGGGGAGCAGCTTGATACACCCTTTCCCCTAGAAATGGCCACACTGATTTTATTATGCTCCCAGAGCTGGAAAGGACCTGGGAGGAGGATGGGGAGCTGGAATAAAGAAAAGGTCATGCACATCAGTCAGGAGGGATGTCAAGATGGCTGGGACAGAAAATGAAACATGGCCAAGGCTGGCTAGGTTCGGACGGTATGCCATCTAAAGCAAATTGTATACCTATGTCAAACGTAACTGAAATAAGTATTCCCACTCTCCAGCTGCTTTCAAATGTCTAAGGTAGATCTGATTAAAGTCCCCAAACAAGGTCCTTAAACTTGAAGCATGCCTCTTGGTAACCACTTGACCTAGTGAGGGGCACTTTGGGAGAATTATTGAAAAACCAACACTCTAAGAACACACAAGTATAAATAAAGTCATTATCTCTTGACATACTTCCAATCTGTAAGTCTCTTTAAAAGATCACCATTGTAAGCAAAAGGAAAATTCCAAGTATTATCACAGTCCATTGGCCAACTAGGGCATACTATCTATTCTAAGATAAATTTGGAAGAATTTTACCATGTTACATTATTTCAACAAAGCAAGAAGCTAATGAGTTGTGAGTGTTCTCTGCATCCTCCTTAAATTTTATGTATAAATAGATATATGTACAGGTCCATATGTACATAAGTACATTACACATGTTGTCAGCCCCCTCCCCAGTGGAATGTAAACTCCTTGAGGGCAGGTCTATTTTTCTTATATGCTTTTATCCCCATTTCCTCATAACAGGAATTTAGTATTTGTTGGATTGATCTGTTGGATTCCACTTCATCTTTAGGAAAGAAATACAATTAAAATATGTATATATATATATATATATATATATATATATACATATATCAATTGATCAGGCAGGTTTTTTTCCCCCTCCATTTCACCTCTCTACCTTATACCCAACACTACCTTTTAAAGAACTCAAGTATGAAATATTCACATACCCTTTAATGGTACTACACAAAAACAATATATAAAAAGTATAGGAAATTTATAATAGATAATCAGCTTAGCTGTTCAACTTTTTTTTTTAATGGCCAAATAAATGTGGACCATCCAGCTGCCTTCTAAAAAGAATGATCACTGACATCCAGAATTCCTATTCAGCAGGCTCTAATAAGAATAATTATAGTTAGACGAGGCATTAATCAGTTTGGCAGATACAGGAGTTCTGATAATGAGGCTAAAATTAGTAGCAGGGAACCTCTGAAGGCCACAGCACTTTCAAAAAGAGATAAGCTGAATGGATTCACAACTGGCTCGAAAGCCAGTTACCCCCTCTTCCCACTATTGCTTTTTTTGGAAGTTATATGTTTGTTAACACTCAAGGAAGGCCCCAAGTTTCTCAAAGAAAGTGTTTGGGAACCAGGTGGCTGGAGGAATGTCATATTGTCTCTGGTGCTACTATAAAGCACAAGGCTCCCGAATCCAGTCATGTCTGATCAGTTAAAAAACATTTCTTAAGCACTTTCTTTATCCTAGGCACTGAGCCCAGTCACTTTCTGACTAGCATCTCCATCCCACACCCAACCTCAAATAACAAGAGTGCAGTACCGAGGGATTGGCTACAGTCACCATTTTATCAATGTCCAGCATACACAGAGCCATGTGCTATGTGGGAAGGATAAAGAAAAAGGATCTGTGTCCACAAAAAGCTTATAACATAATGGGAGATAACAGAAATAAACAATGTCACAAACCCACCACATGGAAGTATATACTTGAGCATGGAGGTTTCAGGAAACACTGTTGTGTGATGCAAAAAGTGATGGATTTGATTATCAGGACCTGAGTTTGAATTCTAGGTCTTCCACTTTCTATCTGTAGGACCTTGATCCTAATTCGTTTCTCTGGGCCTCAGTTTCTCATCTATAAAAAGAAGCTGGATTAAATGAATTTTTAGTATCCTTCCAGCCCTTATGAACTCAAGGTAATCTATCCTGGCAGAGTTACAAAAGGCTTTGTGGGGATGAATTTTGAAGGAAAAACATGGATTGGTGGGGGGAGGGAAAGGAATAGAACAAAGAATCATAGATTTAGAGCTGGCAGTAATCTTGAAGGTCTGAGTCCAATCACTAAGCCCATTTTATAGATGAGGAGAGTGAGTCTCGAGAGATGAAGTGACTTGAGGGACTAGTAAATTAGAATAAGGAGCATATAAAAGAAGGCAAGTAGGTCTGTCTGGCCTAAGAGAGTGAATAGCTGGATAAAGAGGAAGATAAGGGTGGTTGGATTTGGTGAGGCAGGCTGACTCTGTGACTAGAAAAAAGGGAAAGTTAATGTTGACTCTAAAGCAACATGAAGGACATTTAGATAGAATGTAAGGGCTTGAGAGCACAAAGCAAAGAGGTTATCAAAATGATGCTTTGGGAATATGCTACCTGTTGGGATGGATGAAAAGAACTTAGGAAGAGAGGCTAAAAGGAGTAAACCAACCAGAAGGTAGTTTCTGGCACACTGGTGTAACCTTAGACTTAGGGTAAAAGCTGCTAGGAACAGAAATGGAAAAAAAGAAGGAGATCTATGAAAGACAGAGGGAAAAGACCAAGACTGAAGGATCTCTCCAAATATGCCTAAGAGAATGCTGGAAATCTGGGTTTAAAACCCAGTTTCATTCCTTAATATCTGTGTGACCCTAGAAAAGTCACTTTATTTGTCTAGCAATCAGCTTCTTCATAACTAAAAAGACAAAGTTGAACCAGCTAGTCTCTGAGGCCCTTTTCAAGTCTTGATCTCTGTTTATGAAGCGGGTTCAAATACCACCAATGATCTTTATGTGTGGCCATAGGCAAGTCCCTTCATTTCTCAGACCCTCCGTTTTGCTACACATAAAATAATGAGAATCAAAGCACCTGACTCCTAAGACTCAAATGAGAGAATAAATGCAAGGTCTTATGCAAACCTGAAAGCATGCTATGAATTGAACGATTAGGATTATTACTTCCTCTGAGCTAACAGAGAATTTTATTTCCACCTCTCGAGGAATTTATATGGTGATAGGTGTTAAAATGTACTCCTGTTTTATCCCCCTTGACTAGACTGTATGTTCCTTCATTGTGGAGACCATATTTTATTCATCTCTGCAACCTCTCCAAACTATTTTGAGCACAGTAAGTGCTCAGTAAATATCTGTTGAATACAAGTCAGAAACTTCAACTGAGCTGAATTGAAGAATGGAATACTGGAAAATCAGAGAGGGAGTAAAAGAGAGGAAAAACAGTAATAACAGTTTACCTGCGTATGGAGCTTTAGATTTCCAAAGTCTTTTACATCTATTACCTCAACTGATTCTCACAACTATCTCATGAGGTAGACAACATTGTCACATCAACATCTTTTTACACATAAGAAAAGTTTCAGCCAAAATCACAGAATCTCACAAGCCATCTGGATGTCATCCCTAATATGACACCAAGGAGTATATGGTGAAATTAATACTCAAACTCACTCTAAGTTCAAAGCTCTATTTATATTACATTAACCTTAATGAACTTTAAAAAAAAAAGTTAAATTTCAAGGAGCAGTACAGAAATAATTACAGCGACTCCCATTTATGGGTCTGCCTAATGTACATTACCTTTGATCCTGGTAACAACCTTGCCAAGTAGATGCTATTAATCCCATTTTACTGATGAGGAAAGTAAAGCTCTGAAAGATTTACTATTGTGCCCAAAGTCACAAAACTATTTTCTGATTATAGGTTCGAATGCAAATTTCCTTCACACTATGTCTAGCACTCCAAAGGGAGTGTGTGTGTTTGTGTGAGAGAGAATGCCTGCGTGAGATATATATATATATATGTGTATATATATATATATATACAGAGAGAATGTGTATGTATATGTGAGAGAATGTGTGTATGTATGTGATACATATGTATATAGAGAGAATGTGTGTATATGATATATACAGAAAGTGTGTATGTGTGTATATATGTGTGTGAGAGAGAATGTGTGAGATATTTACATATAAATGTATATATACATATAGAGAATGTGTGTATATGTGAATGTGTATGAGAATATGTCTATGTATGTGATATGTAAGTATATACATAAATATAGAGAGAATGTATGTGTACATGTGAGAGTGTGTCTATGTGTGAAATACAGAGAGTGATAACGAGAGACACAGAGAGAGTTTGTGTGAGAATGTTAGAGGAGCAAATGTACAGGGTTAGTACCATTGAGCTTCTAAGTTTATATATTTCTTTGTAAGAAGTAAGCAGGAGGAAAAAGTAAGAATGGTCAAAAGGCCAATTGGAGATTAAGCAGAACTTTCCAACTACTCTTGGGACATTGGTGGGTATTATGAAGGTCATAGAAATCTGAGGTCAGAGATCAAATATGGACCTTTCTCCTTTGACTTCTCCATTTCTACAGTCCAAGCCATTATTTGCAAAGGCCTCCCCTAAGCACTGGAACATCTTCCATTCTGGACATTTTTTAGCAGTGGAGGTGAGACCACAATGCCAAGTATAAGGAGGCAAATTTATAAACTTTAAAATGGTGTATCCAAATCCCTGCTGTTTCTTGGCTTTCTTCCTATTTGTTTGAAGGTTCCTTTTCAGCATCTTTTGCTGAATAAACATTTTTCTCTGACCCTTTAAGTATGACTGCTTCTCAAAGACCCTGTCTTAGGCCTTCTTCTCATTCCTACATTTTCCTCTGGCAAACCTCATCAGGCTTCAGGAGTTTAATTATCACATCCATGCAAACAATTCCAAATCTGTAGACCGGCCAAACTTCAACCCTGTATCACCAACTTTGGGAGATATCACCAATTGGATGTAGCATCAGCAACTCAAAATGTCCAAAACGAGCATTCATAGCATCCCCCCCCCCCAAACTTCTGAATTTCTTCTACTGAAGGCTCCACCATCCTTGCAGCCTCATAGATTTATGCCTTAGATTCACACTGCACTCCTCTTCCCCCCTCCCCAATTCAATCACTTGCCAAGTCTTGTTGACCGGCCTCCACAGTATCTTTGGCATAAGGCTGCTTCTCACTACTCCTGGGATAGAACCTTGGCTGATGCCTAGATTTAGTGAAGAGGAAGAGAAGGAGGATTCAGCAAAGGACACTGGGAAGGAAAGGTCAGATAGGCAGGGAACTAAGAGAGACGTGATTCCAATGTACATTAAATTTGTAAACTTGCTACCTTACAGCCTCTAGTGTAGCTCAAGTTCTCCCCACCACTGACCTGGATTTTTCAAATCACATCCGTCAAATCAAAAAATATCTATCATCCATCTACTATGTGCCTAGCATTTTATTAAGTCCTAAAGATTGGAACACAAGGTTTTGCAAGAGTGAATGTTGAAAATTATCTATGCCTATGTTTTTAAAATATAAAGCTTTAATAAAAAATTTAAGTCCTAAATACACAAAGAAAAGTAAAAGACAAGAAGTTCAGTTTATTAGAGAGGACAATGTGAAAACAACTCGGTACATGCCAGATATGTACCAGTGTAAATTGGGGGTAACCAACAGAGAGGAAACACCAGCATAAAGAGTAGACTTTTTGTAGAAGGTAGGGTTTTAGCTGGGACTTCCAAGAAGTCTGAGAAGGTAGCAGGTAAGGAAAGAGAGAGAAGTCCAAGCACTGGGGACTGCCAATGAAAACCCACAGGCCAGTTAGGTGGTGGATGGGACAGAGAGCTGGGCCTGGAGATCGGAAAAGCCAAATTCAAATCCAGTCTCAGCCACTTACTAAATGTGTGAACTTGAGCAAGTCACTTAACCTTGTTTGCCTCAGTTTCCTCATCTGTAAAATGAGCCAGAGAAGGAAATAGCAAAGCTCTCCAGTTTCTTTGTCAAGAAAACCTTAAATAGGATCACAAAGAATCAGATAAGACTGAACAACTGAATGTCAACAAGAAATGAAAATACAGACTTGGTAGATTGAGTTGTATTGTTCAAGGAACAGAAATGAGGTTAGTGTTATTGAATCATAGAGTGTGTGGAGTGGAGTAAGGTGTAAAAGGATTGGAAAAGAAGGGGGAGCACATTAGAAAGGGCTTTGGATGACAAGAGGATTTTAGAGTGGTTCCTGGAATGACTGGAGTTTTTTGAATAAGGGAAGTGATGGCGTTAGATGCACACCGGGAAGATTACTGATAACTGATTGGACAATAGATTGGAGTAAAGAAAAGATATGAGCCAGGAAGATCAACCAGTAGCTATCTAACAACAATAGTCCATGCATGAGGTGATTAGGGCCTGTACAAAGGTAATGAGAGTATCAGAGGAAAGAAAGGGGCATATATGAGAGATGGTATGAAATTAGAATTTACAGAACTTGGTGGCTGATAAAGTTAGGGGGAGACTGGGATAATGCTGGTGCTCTTCACAGTAAGTTTTCTTGCTTGTAGAGTCTCCCTCTACTTCAATCCACCCTCCACACAGCTACCTAGGGTGACTATGTCACTCCTCTACTCAAAAATCTTCCATGACTCCCCATTTGATTATAGCATTCATATGAACTCAGTCTAGCTTTTAAAGCCTTTCCCAATGTGGCTTCCACCTATGTTTTCAGTTTTATTTCATATTATTACCCTCGTATATTCTACTCCAAAAGTAGTCTCCAGAAATGACATTTCATTTCCTGTCTCTGACTGTGTCTTTGTTCAAGTGCTCAAGTTCAATGTCTGGAATGCCCTCCCTAACTATCCTTCAAAGAACAACTCAGGAACCTCCTACATGAGGCCTTTCCCAGTCCCCTAAGTTGCTAGCACTCTTTCTTGAAACTTATTTTCTTTTACTTTGTTTCCAATGTACAATTCCTTTGTGTTGTATACACCGCACACCTGTGCCAGCTTCCTGAGGGTAAGGACTAGATCCATAGCAATAAATATCCAACCAAATCAAGACTTGATTGAGATTTCTACTGAGATCTCTACTGAAATCCAGGTTTGGAAGAGAGAAGGGAGATGAAATTTAGAGGGGGCAATCTGGGAGTGTTCTACTTATAGGTGGTAATTGAAACCATGTGACTGGGTGAGTTTCCTCAGGGAAGGCACTGGAAAGCTCAAGCAGATGTGAAAGGGGGGGACATTTGAGTTGCAACTCCAGTCCTGCCCCTCTCACTCTCTTATTTTAACCTCATTTTGGCACCAGAGCTGGGCTACTGAGAAGGGAGGAGAAGCTAAAGGGGAGGAACACAGTCAGTTTAGGTGGCGGGAGTTAAAAACAGGTTATATGCGTCAGGAGGGGAATCGATAGGGAAACTCTGGCTTTTAAGCAGCCCAGAAGCCATTACAGCAAGGATGCATCTGGGGCTAGGTTGGTCCAGGCTCATCCACAGAGGAGATCACTGGGCTGCTGAATAACTCTGTACATGGGACCAAAGGTTTTAAAGGAGCCTTAAAAATCTTAAGAGTCCAAACCCTCCATTTACAGATAGGCAGCTGAAGGTAGAAGGGCACTGACTTGGCCAGGATTAGAAAATAAAGTATTTCATCCTAGATTTCAAAATTCCAAATCTAAGATTCTTTCCCAAACTTAGGCGAAAAGCCAGGTGTCCAATCACCAGTCCACAAAACTAGTTTTCCATGATGTGTCTTTGTTTGTATTCCTAGCATTTAGCAAAGTGACCTTGTGTACGAGAAGCCCATAATAAATGCTCGATGACTTATGTCCAGGAGTCCCCAAGCATCTGACAGGCTCAGACTTTGGCAGTAACCCATCTGTAACCCATGCATGCCCATGTGTCCATGCCTAGGATGTATGCAAATTAGAGAAAAACTGCAGGAGTTTGAAGACTGCATTGTGGAGGTGGAAGGGCGTTAGAGGGAGGGCAGACGATATTAGTCCAGAAACCAGTGCCCTGAGGCTCTTTCTAAGGACCTTCGGTTAGGGAGGCAGCAGCAGCTCCAATAACAAGCAAAAGTTAAGGAAAAACTCAGGCAGGAATGCCAGTCATCCACCACTTGAACAAAGCAAGGAGAAAGTGCACCACGATTGTAAAACTGCAGCTCCCGCGCACCCGATCGGTCACCTTTAAAGGGGAAAGTTTGTGGGGTGCTCTTTCCTGGAAGGAAACCCAGGCTTTGTGCGGGGCTGCTCGGGTGCTTGGAGATTTTTTTGAGGAGTGGTTACTGAGTCTGCAGCAGGAGCATATCAAAGAAGAACATTTCCGCTTTGGAGCAGGGGACCGGGGCTCTAGGGGGGCGGACCGGCGGCCAGCCAGCCTCCCGGCCGGGGCGTTCAACGTGAAGGAAGCAGCGCCCTGGCTCCCCCGCCTGCCAACAGGTAGAGCTGGAGCAGCCCAGGCAGGCAGCCGCCACTCCCCCCCATAGCCTAAGCCCTGGCTCTGAATCTGGGCACCAGAGGGCTTGGCCTTCTGGTTGGGCATCGGGTGGATTGCAAGCCTGAAGCTGGGCTGGGCTGGGCTGGGCTGGGGGCAAGGGGATTACCGCGCCACCGACAGCTAGCAATTACTGCCCTCCCCGCCCCCAACTAAAAGGCTCCCCAGATCCGGGCGGTCAAGCGCCGGACAAAACGCCGGTTAAGTAGGAGGGAGCCCCAAAGCCCAGCCAGGCTCCGCTCGGCTTATCGCGGGCCCCAGATCGAGGCTGTCCCGGGCGCCGGGCAGGGGCTGGGGATTGGGGTAGGGGGGCCGGAGCCCGGGGTTGGCCCAGGCCGCACGCTGGGGGGGAGGGACACCCCCCTCAATCCGCCCACCGTCTCCGTTCCCCTCCCACCGTCGCCGGGGCCCCCAGGCTCGCAGCCCTCCGGTGCCTGGCATCACGCCCCCCTCCCCCCAATTCGGCCCGGGCCCCAGCCCGGACTCACCGAGGGTCAGGAGCGCCAGCAGCAGCGGCCTCTCCCCCAAGTGGCCCATGCTGGCTGGCGGCGCGGGAGGAACTCCCCTTTCCTTTCTCCTCCGCCTCGCCTCGCCTAGTCTCGCCTCGCCTCTGCCTCCTGCTCCCGCAGCTCCAGAGTCAGCGCTCCTGCACCCGAGGGAAGGGGGCGGCGCGCCCGCCCCACGCCGACTCCACTCCTGCGCCTGCTCCCGCCGAAGGGCTTCCCCGAGCGAGCGAGCGAGACCCTTCAGTTCGCGCGCAAGAGCGGCCGTACAGCCCTTTTCTCTCTTTCTCTCTCCCTCCCTCTTTCACCTCTTCCTTCCTTTCTTCCTTTTCTTTGGGAGCCGGCGGGGAGCCGGGCGCTGGAGCTGGCCGAGGCTACAGTGTGCAGCCCCGACCGCTTCCCGAAAGCAAATCGAAAGGACCGCAGCCCTGGCCAGCCCGCCCGCCCGCGCCTCCCATCCGGCGCTTTGCCAGCAACAAACACAAACTTTCCCAAGCCCCTCCCCACTTCAGGTAACGGGGAGGAAGCGCGGCGCTCTGGGGATCTCTGGGTGCTGCCCGCTTAAAGGGGAGGAGAATGTCCAACCCCCCACCCTTGTGCCCCCGTGCCAAACCTCCTCCGACCTTTAAAAGTTGGGAAAGGCACAAGATTTTTTTCTAGGAACAAATAACTCCCTAGAAATCTCCCCAAATCAAGGCGCAACTCTTTCCCTTCTCGCGAAATTCCGTCTGTTCTCCCGAAGTCACCCCCCCCTCCAGAAAATACACAACTTAACTTTCCACAAATTCGCTCGGTTCTCTGCGACAATCTGGGCCATGCCTGCTGGGATCTCCAGGAGGACTCCATTCCCGAGGCTTCCACATTCCCTCGTTTCTCTGGAAAGATGGAACAGGGACACTGAGACATTGATCTGACTGGCAGCTCCCTCCCCAGTGCTCTAATCAAAAATACAGACATATCAATATCACTCTAGTGCTTTAGATTTGATCCCGTTCTAGTTTTACATCTAGAACTGAAGTTCTGTACACGTAGATGCAACAAAGTAACCAAGCATAATTTTTTTTTTCTTTCCAGTAATGATACTATAGTTTTGCACAGTACTTTTATCATCATTATCTCACTTGAGCTTTCTGGGCTGGGTAGGATAGATTTTCTTTTACATTTTCTAATTCTATCCAACAAGCTTTTTTATTTGCCGAGCACCTACTATGTGCAAAACTCAGTAGCAGTGGGAATACAAAGTCAGAAATGATTAACTGTCCCTGCCCCCAAGAAGCTTAAATTCTACCGGCTGACCTTTGACAGTAGAGCATTGTATCTTAGGGAGGTCTGGAGAAGCTTTTCATTAGATTGTCTCTTTTACGGATAAGGAAACTGAGACTGAAACATTAAACAACTAGTTCAAGGCAACATAATAGGTTAGGTTAGTGTCAAAAAAAAAAAAGGGGGGGGGGAGACATTGGATTAGAACTCCAGATTTCTAAATCAGCATTCTTTCCTTTACATCATAAAAATTCAGTACATGGGGAAGGGGTGGAAAATTTAGTCTTCATTGTTTGAATAATTCATAGATGAGTCAAACATATGGAATCGAGGAAATTGCCTGAGCCCATTCAACTCAGTACGGCATTAATAGGACAGAAAAACAAAATCACTGTATTCATTCTGAGATTACCTCCAACTGATCTTGTGAATGTATCAGGAATATCTCGTTTTTATATAGATGTATACATGGTTTCTCCCCCATTAGAATGAGTTCCTTGTGGGCTATAGGCTATTTTTGCATCTTTTTTTTTTCTTTTGTATAACTCTTAGCATTTAAATGTTTGTTGACTGACAGATTAAGGAAAAGGCAAAGAAAGGTTATGATGAGTCAAGTCTATTATCACTCTTTAGCTCACCTTGTTCATAAACTGTTATGAGCGTGGGTGGTTTAATACAAGTTCATCACTGCTGCTGAAAAACGTAATTCAAAACTCATTTCTATCTCTTTGCCTTTGTTCAAATCCTCCTCCTCCACCCCCCTTCAAGGCCCATTTCAAATCCCACCTCTTCAGCTAAGCTTTCTGGGTAATTTCAAGCAACCCTTTTCTCTCTTCTTTGATTACTTCTGCCTTTTTCATTTTGTCACTTGATTACATTTATTTTAGGCTTTTATTATATCTCTATATCCATATGCATATCTATCTATCTATCTACATTTTTTATCATAGTCATCAAATCCTAGTGGTGTTCCTCTCCTTCTGGAAACCTTTCTTAATTGGTTTCTGTGATTTACCTCCCCTACTTCAACAAGATTCTAAGATTCTTCTGGATGGAGACCTTTGAATAAAGCAGAATGTAAGTTACTTGAGAGTAAGAGATATATTGTTTGTGTTATTAAATGTTTGTTGAATAGAAATTTTGTTCGTGAAATAACCTCTTTTGGATCTGCAAAAACCTAGTCAAAATTCTGGACACATAGTAGATATTTAATTTCAGCCAACATTCATTAAGCATCTATTGTATGAGGAACACACCATTACTAGAATTGACAAGATACTTTCCTTGGCCTAATGGAGACTGCAGTCCAGCAGGGAAATAAAGTATAAACAAAGTCTATAATAATTCATGATTAGATTAGCAGAAAGGTAAAACATGTAGGGTTCAGAGAGAGAAGATCAAAACACATTGTGCAGGACAATGGATAATGTGTTGAATGTGGAGATAGGAAGACCTGTTTTCAAAACCTGCCTCAGGCAATTATTAGCTGTGTGACCCTAAGCAAATTATTGATTCTTCTGAGCTTCAGTGCCCTCATTTATAAAATAAGGGGGTTGGATTAGGTCAGGAGTTCTTAACCTAGGGTTTGTGAAATTAAAATGCACCTGCATGCCTACATTCCTGATAACTTTCAATATGGGCAGTTAAGGGACAGAGTGAATAGAACACTGAGCAAGGAGTCAGGAAGACATCTTTCTGAGTTCAAATCTGGCCTCAGAAACTTAACTATGTTGTATGACTGTGGGTAAGTCACTTAAATTTGCCTGAGTTTCCTCATATGTGAGATGAGATGAGAGAGAGAGAGAGAGAGAGAGAGAGAGAGAGAGAGAGAGAGAGAG
>JAJPUD010003148.1:0-58720 GCA_023553655.1 Myrmecobius fasciatus | reverse complement strand
GAGAGAGAGAGAGAGAGAGAGAGAGAGAGAGAGAGAGAGAGAGAGAGAGAGAGAGAGAGAGAGAGAACAATTGGTTGTAATGCTATGTACTTTATTTTTTTCAGTTAAAAACATTTTTTTTCCTGAGGAGGGGCTAATAGGTTTCTTCAGCCTGCCAGAAAAGTCCATCTCGAGGGCATGTACCACACACACACAGACACAGAATGTTAGCTAATCTCTGAAATCCCTTCCAAATCTAAATCTAAAGTCACATGAAATATTTATTGGCTTGAATAGAACTGAAAATCTTACTTCTTATATGAAAGGCAGCCTGATTTTTATAAGCTTATATAAAAAGGAAAGTAGTGACTCCAACTTATTAGCCACATCTGCCACACCTTTTGCTGGACCCTGACCAGTGCAGTATAAAATATATCACTTACTAAAAAGAGCTATGGCCAGTGTCCCCAGCAGGAAAGAGCAACTTGCTAATTCATGAATTGGGTATTTGTTTATTCCTTCTTTGTGCAGGATAATCAATCTTTTGCTAGCTTAAGTAAGACCCTATTCAGTAGTCCTTTTTATTGCATCTCATTGATTCAAAGGCCTGCCCAGGGCAGGAAGACTACTTTAGCAATCCCAACTGACAGAATTGTTCCCTCCTGGCCAACCACCACCTCCCAAAAAAAGATTCTTCCTGCTCAATACTGTAATGGAGGCCTCTCCCTGCCAGCTGTTGTTACTCATCATCCAGTCATTTGTAGAGACACTCAGAAATGCTTCCCTATTAAGACTGGCTGTACCCAGACTATAGGTGTCAATACAGGAAAGTGTTGACCCTGAAAATCTTGTGAAATAAAAGCATGTGGGAATTCAAATGTGTTGTTTGCTGAAGTTTAAGGATGTCTTCAATGAAGGCAAAACACCTTATTAAATAGTTTGTAAAAGACCCCCCTTCTTCAGTCATTGCCTTTCTCTTCTGCATTTTTAATCATCCTCTTTCCACTGAGTTCTTCCAAGCTTCCTACAAATATCATCTTTAGGGCTACCTTATCCTAAGTTTTAAAAAGTCTTTTCTCAGTTTTTCTACTCTATCAAGATACTAACCCATATCTCCTCTTATTGATTGCCTTGAGACAATAGCCAACATGGAAACATGATTCATCATTAGCCATGATGAATCATTGATTCCTCCCTTTTGACAGAGAGGTGATGGACTGAAGTTGTAGAAGGAGTTATACAGTTACTTTGGGGTGCAGGGAAGGAAGAATTACTGGGGACTAGAGAAAGTAATTGTGGTGCCACAAAAAGAAGGAAAAAAACTATCTAACATTTTTTAAAATTCTGAGGTGAGAGCAAAAGAAAGTTAAAAAAAAGACATACAGGACAATTTGTTAAATATATTATTTATCTAAAAAAACCAAGTTCATGTATTGGCGGTTTACAATTTCTATACATGATCTTTTGTTCTTCGTATATGGAAGTCTTTTCTACACCATCTACTCACTCAGTCATAGAATTCTATATTAGTTGGGTGGCACAGTGGTTATCCATGAACTGGGAAACAAGAAGACTTGAATTGAAAACTAGCCTCATACACTTACTAGCTGGGTGACCCTGGACAAGTTATTTAATCTCTATCTTCAGTTTCCTTATTTGTAAAATGGGAAGATCCTCCCTCCCAGGCTTGGAGGGTTGTCAACAAGATGAAGTGAGATAATATTTGCAAAGTGAAGCTTAGCACAGTGCCTGGCACACAGTAGGTACTTAATAAATACTTTTGAAAAAATCATAAGATTACAGATTGAGAGTCGTAAGCAAGTTCCATAAGCAAGTACTTATCATCTGACTTCTATTCCTTTTATCATCCTAAAATTCCTTTTCTAGAATTCACCAATGAGCTTCTTATTACCAAATCCAATGATATTTTTCAGTCCTCCTCATGGACTTCCCATTGACAGCTTTCTCCTTCTGTATTCCCTCCTCCTCCCCTGATTTCCAAGGCACTACATTGTTCTGGTTCTCTTCATAATCCTTAAACTGTCCCTTTTCTATTTCCATCAATAATTCTTCTTCCTCTTATAACTTTATATATTATGATTTATAACTTATAACCTTATATAATATAACTTTATACATATAACTTTAATAATAGGATTAGTTCATAGCTTGTAACTTTATATGATTATCTAATATGATAACATTCTTCCTCTTTGACCCTTTCTCATTTTCTTTTTTATGTTTTCTTCCATGGTAGTTTCATTCATTCAAGGCTGTTCAATTTTCTTCTTCATGGAATGAGCACCAAATGCATATCTTTGTCACTGACCTTTTTTTCTCCATTTCCAGTCCTCATCCCCAAATGCCTGGAGGAGAAAGGCTCACACCTACCTGGATATTCCAACAGCATATGAAACTCAGTGTGTTCCAAACAGAGTCTATATCATCTTTTCTCCAAAGTTGATTCTTCCCTTTTCCCTTTTCCTTCTCTATTATTCCATCATTTACCACATTTTTCATATTGCAAAGGCTGGAGTTAGCCACTAATACTCATTTCATTCATTCAATCAGTTGCCAAGTCCTATCCATTATCATACTTTTTTTTTCTTTTCTCCATTTTCACTGTTACCATCCTAATACAAATCCTCATTATCATCCTTTTAGACTATTGTCAATGCCTCTTAACTCCTATTTGTTCTTCTACTCTCTTCCCCCCCCATCCTGCCTTTACACTTTTCCTATATTAATCTTTTTTGTATGTGTATAAGCATTGTTATGTCACCCCTTTAATGCCCATTTTAATAAAGATTATTCTTATTATTATTTTTTTTTTTGGTCAGGCAGTTGGGGTTAAGTGACTTGCTCAGAGTCACAGACCTAGTAAGTGCTAAGTGTCTGAGACCTCATTTGAACTCAGGTCCTCCTGACTTTAGGGCTGGTACCCTACCCATTGTACCATCCAGGTGCCCTTGAGATTTACTCCTTGATCTGACATTTGGTGCTCATTTCATGAAGAAGAAAATTGAACAGCCTTGAATGAATGAAACTACCATGGAAGAAAACATAAAAAAGAAAAGGATCAAAGAGGAAGAATATTATCATATTAGATAATCATATAAAGTTACATTGACATCTCTTCTACCTTTCCATTTCTATCTCATACCAATCCCCTCAATTCACCTCCATTCAAACTGGACTACTTAATGAACTCAATATGAAACTCACACTTTCCCACTGCTTTGCCCTTAATGTGACTAGTCTCTTGGCATCAAAAATCCTCCTCTGCCTTATAAATTTCTATTCATTCTTTAAATCCCAGCTCAAAAGCTACTTCCTCTATGAAATCATTCTGATCCCCCAGTTGGCAATTATCTTCTCCTATGACTTAACAGAGAACTTAGTTTGTATTCTTTTTATGCACTGATCTTGAGTTAATTTCTCTTATTGTGATTTGGATATGTTTTACTAGTTTTGAGGTCTTCTCTACTAGTTAGTATGGTACACTTTTCAAAGGAGACACTTAAGACATATTTGAGGAATGATAAATGACTACATAGGTGATAGGGGACCTCACACATTGGATAGGATAAGGGAATCATTTTTTAAATAAGATTTGGCTCAGAATATACTAATAAGCTAGGCAAATCACAAGAGGGACAAATCGGGATCGCAGACCACAGATTTAGAGCTGTATGAGATCGAAGCAGTTCCTGATCCAATTTCTCAATTCCACAAATGAAGAATTTAGACCTAGAGTTGACTGATGTAGCCAAGGTCACATAGATTAAAAGGGGCAGACCTCTGATTTGAACTCAGTTTTTGGGATTTCAGAAAACTAATAAGAAAATCCATGCAATAAAATCATGTTCAACTCATTAACAAATGGGACAGGAACAATTCCCCCTCCTGCTCCTACCTCCTTTACCCCCCAGTAGGAAAAATGAACAAATTCCTCTGCCTTGTTTTGTGATAGAAATCCCTTTCCAGGAAGCTCCCTACTTAGATCTCGGTTTCTTCAATTCAGTTTGAGGACCTGCCAATCACAGAAACTCCACCTTCTTATATATTTGCATCCTGAATGTGTTTCTCTGCCAATGCCACCCCCACAGCTGTCAATCAGAGCAGCTCTACCTGAGCAACAATCTCGAACCTGAAGTCGTTGCTCTTCCACAATACTAAATGAGGCTTCTCTGGTGCTATCAATCAAAGCTTGCTGCCACTTGCTGCCACTACTTTGGCTTCAGGTACATTGAGGCAAAGTCCTGGCAACTTAGGCAACTCCGAACTCAGTTCGAAGCTTGGGTGAGTCATTTATGTTTAATGAGCCTCAGTTTCCTCATATGTAATATGATTAGAATCAATGACAAGAAGTCATGTCAACTTTAAATTTTATGAATTATGAATCAAGTGAGCACTCAGTGCATACTACTAGGTTATTATTAGACCTTCATCTAGGTGGCTTCCCTATGGTCCCCAGTCCTAACTTCCAGTTGAGTGGGGGGTTTCTATCTACCTCTTTCTTTTCTGCCTTAAGGCCTAGAAAAGGACAATCCCCTATAGGAGGAGTCATTAACCTTTTGGGGGGCAGGAACCCCTTTGGCTGGCAGAAGAATGTTTTTATGTGCATAAAACATAATAAATAGGATAACAGGAAATCAATTAAGTTGAAATTATAGTTATCAAAACACACACACAGATATATGTGTGTGTGTGTGTGTGTATATATATATATATACATATATATATATAGACAGAGACACATACATATATTCATCAATCTCAGGTTAAGAACTTCTGCCCTATAGTCTAGGAATATATCTATTCAATCCCCTTAGTCTGCCTCTTTCCTTGACTGGTTAGACCTTTTTGGCAACTGGCACCTGGGGATGCAAATTTTCTTAACGTATCACAACCATAGGAAAGCTTAGTAAAACTGAGCACAATTAGATAGCATTGTCCTCCTTAATATACACAATTCCTTCTCACTTCTTAAGTATGATCAGCTTTAAAGATATTTTTAAAGGACCCTAATTAATGAATATTCTAGTTTTTTTTCTTGCTTCTGATGTTGCTTCTCTTCACCCTTGGAGGGAGGGATTATAAACGTGAAAATATATTTAATTTGAATCAGAGATGAACATATGAAATGAAGGCCGTGGGTCCATATTGGAGGTTCAATCCCTATATTTAGAAAATCTTGGAAATTTACTACATAATTCTACTCAAATGTGTTGTCACCAACTACCCTAGCAAGCAAACAGTATGCAAGCTCTAGGATGAAAAGATTGATGTTGAAGTTAATGGGAACTTTTAATAGAGCTCCAGGAAAATGTCAACACCTGGCCATTAGCAAGACTTTTCCCCCACCCCTAGACCTGGAGAGCCTCCCTTACTTAGATCAAATACTAGACAGAGCACTCAGTCATTGGTACATTTCATAGTTTCTAGCAAGTGACTTATCTCCATCCTGAAGCATTCCATAGTTCTTACCTAATGTTGATTCCTTCTACAAGCCCAAAGGTTTTTTCCCTATGTAGCCCTTGTATGGCTAACCAGGCCATCTCTTTAATAAAATCAGGAGTAACTCAAGAGTTTTTCTGTCATGGGGCAAAACATAGATTCTCCCTACAAACTAGAGTTTCTCCACACAGAAGTCCCCTCATGCTATTTGTTATTGTTCTGTCGTTTTCAGTCATATCCCACTCTTTGTGACCTGGATTTTCTTGGCAAAGATACTGGAGTGATTTGCCATTTCCTCTTCTAGCTCACTTTACAAAGGAGGAAACTGAGGCCAAAAGGGTTTTGATTTGTTTGTCTCTGTGTGTGTGTGTGTGTGTGTGTGTGTGTGTGTGTGTAACAGCTAGTAAGTATCTGAGGCCATATTTAAAGATGAGTCTAACTTCATACCCTTCACCACCTAGCTGTCCCTCTAAAGGCATGGATCCAATTCTGACGGACATGGCTCTCTTCAACAATGAAATGTTTCAAACCAGTTCCAATTATTCAGTGAAGAAGGCCATATACACCTAGAGAGAGGGATGTGAAATGTGGACCACAACATAACATTATCATGCTCTCTATTGATGTTTGCTTGCATTGTGTTTCCTTTCTCTGATTTTTTTTTCTTGTATGTATACAAATGTGGAAATATGTATACATATATTCGATTTGTCAAGTATTTTAACATAATTAACATGTAGTGGACTTCCTGCCATCTAGGGGAGGGGTGGGGACTAGGGGGAAAAAATTTGTAATGGAAAGCTTTGTAAGGGTCAATGTTGAAGAATTACCCATACATATGTTTTGCAAATAAAAAGCTTTAATAAAAAATAAAAATAAATAAATACATGGATCCTACCAATCTCTGATATCACAAATTAGCCTGGAATTCAGGCTCACAAACCTGTCCCTCTAATATTTGAATGTCATTATCTGGACTGATTCAGGGTCTTTCTTGTTTACTTCATCAATGTATAAGTCATAAAGCTTGACAAAATATCCAATATTCGTCCTATTGTCCCTCCAATCCCTGTATCCCTTTGGAGCCAACTATGTGGGGCTACTCAGATTACCCAGAGCAGCTTCCCATGATATTTAGGATGCATTATTGCCTGCCAAGAAAATGCAGGCAGATTAAAAAAATGTTACTGCTACAGCAGTAAACTGACAACATACTTTAATTTTTACATTTGTACATTGGCACCTTAAAAACACAGATAATTATCATCTCTTTTACACATAATAATAGCTAACAAAAAGAGTAGTTGGAATTTATATAATACTTTGGGGTTTGCAAAGCACTTTATAAATATTATCTCATTTTATCCTCACAATTATCTGGGAAGCTAGTGAGTATATTATCCCTATTTTACAAATGAAGAAACTGAGGTGGTCCAGCTAAAATACTTGTCCAAGGTCATTCAGGTAGTCAGTGTCCAAGGTATGGTTTGAATTTAAATTTTCCTTGTACTTCCATGTACTATTTACTATGCCACATTTCTTTTTACAATTATCTAATATCTAATCTTTATGTAGCTGTTTGTGATTTGCAAAACACTTTATCAAATTTGAAGAAATTGAGGTACAAAAAGTTTAAATGATCTTCCCATGGCCACACTTTCTAAGTGTTACAGATAGGATTTGATCTTAGGTTTTCCAGACTATAAATCTAGCACTCCATATGCCATATTAGAACTCCCTTTTTTATAAACAGAAAAATTGATAGAACAAATGTAAGGGAGGCTGATCAAGAAACAACAATTCATTACATAATTAATACTAGACAGTGAAATTGGCAATGGGGAAAGAGGAGGGATAAGTTTATTTACTACCAAGTATTTATTCATCTTAATATTTTTCTGAATATTATAAGAGATATCCTTCTGATTTACATGAACTGATACAAGTGAAATGAGCAGAACCAGGGAAATATTGTATACAGTAATAGCAATATTGTACAATAAACAACTGAATAACTTATTTATTTTCAGTAATACAATGAACAAATACAATTCCAAAGGGCACATGATAAAAAATGCTATTCACCTCCAGAGAAAGAACTGATGAAGTCTGAATGCAGATTGAAGCATACTACTTTCACTATATATATCTGTGTGTGTGTATGTTTTTTCTTTTGGTCTGTTTCTTCTTTCACAATATGACTAATAGGGAAATATGTTTTACATGAGTACATACACATATATAAAACCAACATCTAATTTCTTGCTATCTTAGGAAGGGGGTGGATAAGAGTAGGACAGAAAAAAATTGGAACTTAAAAAAATTTTTAAATGATTTAAACTTGATTTTTCATGTATTTGGAAAAAATAAAATACTATTAAAATGATATTCTTCTGAATCTCTCTTTAATAATGTGTATTACTGCTGCATCAGTTAAATAAAACTTAATGAACTAAAATTAAACCATAATTCAAGAGTGGAATGAAAGACAGGAATTAGAAGAAAAAAGAAAAAAATCCTGGTAAGTGGGGGTCATTCAATATGGTATAGGTAACTGAAGAAAATCATGGGATCCTTTTCAGAAAAGCCTAAAAATAAGAAAGAACATCATCTGTATAGAAGAAGTCAAGTATGAGTCAGCTAAGAGAAGGATGGACTGGATGGCCTCTCTGGAATCCTCCCAGTCCCAGGATTTCATGAAACTGGAGACCAAGGTGGGGGTGGGAGGTGGGGCAGAACCTGTCAAAGATTATCTTTTGCCAGTCAACAAATATTTCAGTAGCCTCCACAGTACACATAGCACAGCAGAGAACTCTGGCATGATATGTTACCATTAGGAGAAAATTTAAAGGAAAAAAATCAGATTGGAAAATGGTTTGGAAATGTTTAAATACTCCACAAAAACTAGGTATTGTTGTTATATTGAAGAGCAGACAGGACCACAGTGCTAATGGTGCTTGTGGTCTAATTTAATATACTAACACTCATTAATTTCTGCAAAGTGACAAGAAGATGGATGCTAAAAGAGCAGAGAGAGTTAAAAGGAAGGTAGGTAATTGAGAGGAGTATGAAGGATCCCATAGAGTACTTGACAAAACCATTGGCAACTAGGCTGAAAATATCTCCTGAAGGGAAGAGAGATAGGAAAATGGATTATGGGGGGAAAGCAGGCAGATGTCTGAAAGCAAAAAAAACTTGTTATCACTGTGGTCTAGCAGGGAGAACTATCAAGCTTAAATCATTCTCAACCCATTTCACTTCCCCTTTTCCCTGACTGAGTCTATCTAGAAAGCTGTGTTCAGTTCTTAGTAAGAGATGTTAAGAGCTGACATTCACAAACTTGAGATTTGCAGGCTTAGTTCAGGAAGTCCTCCCTCTTCCAGGAAGCCTATACTGAGCTTAAGATTGCTAATTACTTCCTTTTAGAGGTTCCTTTTTATCTAATGTGTATATTGTCATTCTGTCACGTCCGACTCTTCAGGACCCCATTTGGGATTTTCTTGGCAAAGATACTGGATTGGTGTGCTTTCTCCAGCTGGTTTTATACCCGAAGAAACTGAGGCAAACAAGGTAAAGTGCATTGCCCAGGGTTACACAGCTAGCAAATGTCTGAGGCCAGATTTGAACTCTGGAAGTCTTTCTGACTCCACTGCCCCATCTAGTTGCCCACTTTGAATATTATTTGTTTTTAATTTTTTACATATATATTGTTTTCCTCAACTAAATATAATCTCCTTAAAATCAGATTACTGTTGTTTTTGTATCCCAAGTGCTTAGTTTAGTACCTGGCACATAGTGGCCATGTAATAAATTTTTTTGGAATGAGTGAATGAATTAATCGGGCTAGGTGGTACAGTGGATAGAGCACTAGCTCTGAAGTCAGGAGGACCTGAGATCAGATCTGTTCTCAAACATTTAACACTTCTGAGCTGTGTGATCCTGGGCAAGTCACTTAACCCCAATTGCCTCAGCAAAAAAAAGAATTAATATAAAGATGTGAAGAGATCTGGAAATTATGGCATACAGGTTGAAGGAACTGGAAGTATTTGATTGATGTACATTTGTGCTTTCCTTGCAATAAATCTATGAGATTGGTAGTATAAGATTTATGCCCATTTTGCAGATGAGGAAATAAATTCACAAAAGTTAAATGACTTGCCCATAATCATGTAGCCCAGAAGGGTTTGAAGTAGGATTTGAACCCAAGTTTCCTGACTTCTAGTCCCATACTTTTTATGGTTTTTTTTGTTTGTTTTTATGTTGTGGGACCCTTATCTCTCTAAACTATAGAAAAGAAGATAAAAGAATGACGAATGATGCTGATAGTTCACATTTAAATAACACTTCACACATTAAATGATATCTCTTTTAAAATATTTGAAGAAGTAGAATTTTTTTTTTTCCTTTTTCCTTTTTTTTTCCTGAGGGGTTCCAACAGGCATTCCTAGAACCAATGCTTAAGGGGTATAGGAAGAGATATTTCAATGCAATTACTTTCTAACAACCAAAATTATTTAACTCTGGATCTAGCTATATCTCAAGGTAATGAGTTTATTGTCACCAGAAGCATTAGATGGTAGCTGGATCTCCATCTGTCAGATATCCTCTTTATATCACATCGATCAATCAATAAACATTCATTAAGTACCTTCTATGTTCTATGTGCTTCTATATGCACTAAGGATACAAAAAGATTCAAAAGACAGTTCCTGCTCTCTCAATTTGGAACTATGCTCAAAAAGTTATCAAACTGTGCATACCCTTTGACCCAGCAGCATTTCTATTGGGCTTATTTCCCAAAGAGATCTTAGAGGAAGGAAAGGGACCCACATGTGCAAGATTGTTTGTGGCAGCCCTTTTTGTAGTGGCTAGAAACTGGAAACTGAATGGATTCCCATCAATTGGAGAGTGGCTGAATAAATTATGGTATATGAATGTTGTGGAATATTATTGCTCTGTAAGAAACGACCAGCAGGACAATTTCAGAGAGGCCTGGAGAGACTTGCATGAACTGATGCTGAGTGAAATGAGCAGAACCAGGAGATCATTATACACCACCACAACAAGACTATATGACGATCAATTCTGATGGACATGGTTCTCTTCAACAATGAAATGTTTCAAACCAGTTCCAATTGTTCACTGAAGAAAGCCATATACACCCAGAGAGAGGGATATGAAATATGGACCATAACGTAACATTTTCATGCTCTTGATTAATGTTTGCTAGCATTGTGTTTCCTTTATCTGATTTTTCTTTCTTGTAGATATGATTTTTTCTTGCACAACAATGATAAGTGTGGAAATATTATACATATATTCGATTTGTCAAGTATTTTAACATAATTAACATGTAGTGGATATCCTGCCATCTAGGGGAGGGGTGGGGAGTAGGGGGGGAAATGTGTAACAGAAAGCTTTGTAAGGGTTAATGTTGAAGAATTACCCATACATATGTTTTGCAAATAAAAAAAAAAGATTAAAAAAACACACAGTTCCTGTTCTCAAGAAGACTATAATTTCCTTCCCCTACTATTTTCTCCTTTTCTTTGCCAAAGCAGATCTACGTGTGCAAGGGATGCTGTTCCATTTTGTCTTCTCCAGCAGATTTCTCATTCTATCAACTTCACCATCTCACTAATCTTCAAAGTCTCCCTATCTACTGACTGCTTCACTGATGTCTGCAAACTTTCCTTATCCTCACTTTAATCCTCACTTTAATCTTTCCATTCCCTCTAGTTATCCTCCTATATCTCTCCTCTCATTGGTGGCTAATGTTCTTGAGAAGGCTGGCTATCATTGGCATCTCTATATCCTTTCCTCTCACTCTTTTCTTTACTCTCATCACTCTACCTTCCAACTTCATCAATCAACCAAAACTTCTTTCCAAAGTTACCAATTTACTTAATTGCAATTTATTGCAAAAATTTCTCAATCTGCATCCTTTTTTACCTCTCTGAAGCCTTTAATATTCTCAATAATCCTCTTTTCTCTCAGTTTTCATAACTTTACTCTCTTCTAATTCTCTCTCTTTTTTCTTTCTCTGATTGTTTCTTCTCAATCTCCTTTGCTGGAAGTTCATGAAGTTCTCTCCCACTAACAAGGAGTGGCTGCCAAGGTTCTATTTTGGACTTTCTCTTCTCCTTCTTTACTATTTCACTTGGTGATTTTATCAACTTCCACAGATTCAATATTGATACTTCTCAGATTTAATTAACCAGCACTAATCTCTCTCCCGACTTCTAGGCTCACATTTTCAACTAACCATTAAACATCTTCTAACTAGATGTCCGCTAGATACTTTAAATTCAATATGTCCCAAACTGAATTCATTATCATCTGCCCATAAATCCCATAAACATTCTATTCCTAACTTGACTATTATTGTCAAGGGTACCACCATCCTCCCAAGCTTGCAACCTAAATGTTATCTTAGTCTCTTCACATTCTCTGAAGACCATCTCCTTCATATTTTGTTTTCAATTCTTATTGTTCCTTTGCTATTTTGTTGATTTGATTTTCTGTTCTTTTCTTTTTAATTAGATTGGCTAAAGGTTTATTAATTTTATTAGTCTTCTCCAAAAACCAGAATTTAGTTTTCTTCGGAGTTTTTTTTTTTTTGTAAAATTTAAAAAATTTTAAACTTAAATACAATTGAGAAAAGAACATCTTGTACAAAGCAGACCAAAAGAGAGAATTCAATATAATACAACAAATTTCCATTTCAAGAAAACCTATATAAGAAATACTGTACATTATTTCAAAACTGCCTCACTTTTCTTTACTTGTGGGTGTTCTTTTGCTCTCTACTGTGTACTTTTAACTTTATTTTCCCTCTCACCCCCCCCTACTCTAGATAAGGCTACAATTAAGAATGGATATATATATATACATAGAGATCTATAACATACACATATATACTCATAACATATATGTAAGATTATACTATGCTTATTTCTTCCTCATCATTTGTTTCTCCAAAGGTGGGTAGCATTTTCCTTCATAAATCCAAGTGTTTTCATGCTTTTCTAAATCAACCAAGTCATCATTTCCTACACCACAGCAATATTCCAAGCCAATCCCATCCTATCTGAGAGATTGTTTATGAAAGTTTTTTTCCCCAATTTTCTGCATTCTTTCTCTTCTTGGCTACATAGTTTTTATTTATACAAGAAAACTTTAATTTAAAACAATCACAATTATCCTTTATATACTTCAACAATGCTCTTATAATACAGTTTAAACCCTGATACTGCTGAATATATTTCCTTTACATCTTTTCCCTCCAGTTTCTTTGAAATTCCTGATCTTTGACTCTTTCAAATGAACTTTGCTATTATTTTTTGTAACTTAGTAAAATAATTTTTCTAGTAATTTAATTGGGATAACTTGGGGTAAATAGAATAGCCAGGTACAATTGTCATTTATAAATTATATTGACTTACCTACTCTTGAACAATAAATATTACTTCAATTATTTGGATCTAAGTTTATTTGTATAAAAGGGTTTATGTTCATATAGTTTATGTGTCTATTTTGGCAAGTACATGCTCAGATATTTTATACTTTCTAGGTATTTTAATTGGTCTAAAACAGTATTGAATAATAATGCTGACAGTATAGTTACTCCATTTTTTGATTAAATCTATTTTAACTAACTTTTTCTGACATCATGGTTGCTATCCCTGCTTTTAAAAAAAAAAAAAAGAAAGAAACATACTAAATTCTGATCTTGCTCTTTAACTTTGTGTAAATCTATCATTTTTATAATGTTTCCTGAAAGCAATTTATTATAGAATTCAAGTTTTTAATCTGCTGTTTCTGCTTGATGGGTAAATTTGTTCCATTCATGCTTTAAGCTACAATTACTTGTTTTGTAACTGTTTTACTTGTTTTCCTCTCTTACCTTTCCTCACTATTCTTCTCACACTATCCCTTCTTACTCTTCTGCTTTACTTCTACCCACTACTTGCCCTTCTCTTCCTTAACTTATCTACTCTTCTAAGAATGTTTCCCTTATCTTTTCTCCTACCATATACCTCCTATATCTTCTAGACATATATGCAATTCCCTCTTTAATCCATTTCTAATGAGGGTAGGGTTCCAGCACTATCCACCTTCCCCCACTACTAGCTTCTTCTGTAGCAATTTTTCCTTTTATGCCACATTTGTGTGACATAATTATTCCTTTTTATTTCTCCCTACAGTTTTATTTTTTTAGAATGACTTCATCATATTCAAGTCAGATGAGGCCTTTCTTCTGAACTACCCAAATAATGACAATCATAAGAGTACTGATAATATTTTCATGTATACAAAGTAAACAATTTGATCTTACAGTCCCTTATAATTGCTCTTTAATGTTTACCTTATATTTCTTGTTGATATTATGTGTTGAATTTTCTCTTAAATTCTGAGGATTTTGTGATAAAAACCTAAAAGTGTTTGAGTTAGTTAAATATCTTTTTTTTTTTTTTCATTCAGGATTATACTTAACTTTGCTAGGTAAATTACCCTTGATTGTAACCTCAGCTCTTTTGCTCTATGAAATACAGTATTTCAAGATGTAGGGTCCTATGGCTCTCTTCAGCAATGAAATGTTTCAAACCAGTTCCAGTTGTTCAGTGAAGAAAGCCATATATACCCAGAGAGAGGGATGTGAAATGTGAACCACAACATAACATTTTCATGCTCTCTATTGAGGTTTGCTTGCATTATGTTTCCCTTCTCAGATTTTTTTTTCTTGTAGATATGACTTTTTTTGCACAAGATAACTGTAAAAATATGTATACACATATTCAATTTGTCAAATATTTTAACATAATTAACATACAGTAGACTTCCTGCCATCAAGGGAAGGGGTGGGGACTATGGGGTAAAAATTTGTAACAGAAAGCTTTGTAAGGGTCAATGTTGAAGGATTACCCATACATATGTTTTACAAATAAAAAGCTTTAATAAAAAAAAAAATGTAGGGTCCTTCAATATAATTAGCTGCTGGGTTTTGTGTAATTTTTATTGTAGCACCATGATATTAATTTGTTTCTTGTTGCCTCCAGTATTTTCTCCTTAACTTGGGCCTCCACCATGATATTTTTGTAAATTTTCCTTCTAGAATCTCTTTCAGGTAGTGATCAGTAAATTTTTTTTTCTATTTCTACTTTGCCTTCTTCCTCTAGAATATCTGGGCAATATTCTTTGATAAGTTCTTATAATATTGTTTTATTTATTAAAGTTTTTTATTTTCAAAATATATGCATAGATAATTTTCAACATTCACCTTGTTTGAAACACCTTGCGTTTCAAAATTTTTCCCCTCCTTTCTCCCATCCCCTCCTCTAGACAGCAAACAATCTAATATATGTTAAATATGTGCAATTCTTCTCTACATATCTCTTTTTCTTTTGCTGAGGCAATTGGAGTTAAGTGACTTGCCCAGGGTCACACAGATAGGAAGTGTTAAGTATCTGAGGTCAAATTTGAACTCAGGTCCTCCTGACTTCAGGGCTGGTGCTCTATCCACTGTACCATCTAGCTACCCCCTCTTCTATACATATTTCCACAATTATCATGCTGAATATTTCTTATAATATTGTACCAAGATTCTTTTTTTTATCATAACTTTCAGGTTGCCCAACTATTCTTTTTGTTATTTCTTCTCAATTTGTTGAGATCAGCTGTCTTTTTGATGAAATGTTTCACTTTCTCTTCTGTTTTGTTCATTCTTTTTATTTATCTTGGTGTCTTTGAATGTTGTCAGCTTCCCCTTGCTCAATTCTAGTTTTCAAGGAATTATTTTCTAAGTTTTTGATTCTCTATTTCAAGTTGGTTGACTTTCTTTTCATATTTTTTCTTAATTTCTTGGAGTGTTCTTTTTTTCCCCCTAATTTTTTCTCAATCTCTCCCATTTGATTTTTAAGTTCTTCTAAGAACTCTATTTTGCTTCAGACCCTTTGACATTTCTCACTGAAAAAGGAATGGTTTTTTTAAGTCCATTATCTTTTTCTGAGTATAAAACTAAATCTTCTCTAACTCTAGCTATCTATGGTTGAGCTATTTCTCCTTTGTTTACTCATTTTCATTTATTTATTTTTTTGTTTTATTTGCTTTTTTAGCAGCTAATATAATCAAGTTGTAGACCCCAGATAAGGGGACTGATGTCCTAAGCCTCAAGGCCTTATTATTGTTATTTTCTGAATTCTGTTTAGAGGCCCAACCTTGGGGTCTCCTCTCCACCAGCCATAGGTTGCCCCCAGCCTCACTCCTCCACAAATGAGTTCCCTGTGGTTCCTTCAGTGGCTGCAAACTACAGTTGTCTTCTTTGCCCTAGAAGTGAAACCAGGGTTCTGCTTTCCTGCTTACAGCCAACAGGGACCCTGCCCCTTACTCCTGCACTCATCCCACATGTGCTAGCTCCTTCTCCTTGCAACCACCCAGAATGCTTGACATCCCTCAACTATGGAAGGTCCTTCAATCTTCTCCTACTCAGTCATTTGACTTCTGCTTTTTCTTCCAGAAGAAAATTTTTAAGGCTGATGCTGCCTCTCAACCCAGGTGCCCTCGGGGCTTGTTGTTTATAGATTCTGCTGAATCAGACTAGAGGTGTTTGCATTTCACTCTGGCTGAACCCATGGAGATTTGGGGATCTTTACAAATTGTCTTAGGAGGACAATTGCGTTACTTCATGTTTATTTCTGCTGTTCTGAGGTGATATTCTGGGTTTTTTTGTTAAGGAAATTTGGAGAGCTGAAAGTTTCAGACCTATTCCACCATCTTCCCAGAATCCTCTCACCATTTAGTTTTATTGTTCATTTTTATCCTCTTTTGTCTTCTGGATTATCTGTTTTTCCTCTAATTTTTAATATATCCTTTCTTGTGCTTATTTTGGGTTTATTTGTTGGTTTTATAATTTTTTAAATGCACATTTAACACATTACTCCTCTCTTTTCTTATTTTTTTGTTTATGCATATTTGTGGGAAGATAATTTTTCCCCTGAGTACTATTTAAACTGCATCCCAGAAATTTTTTAATGTTGTTTCATCATTATCATTTTCTTTCACATAATAATTCATTATTTCTATGATTTGTTCTTTGACCCATTTATTGTTTTTAAAATTACTTTCTTTAAATCAGCAAAAATCAGCCTTTTCTTCCTCCCACCTTAACTCCCCTCCACCTTTATTTGGAATTAAAGGAAAACAAATACTCTCTTAAAATATATATAGTCAAGCAAAATAAATTTCTGTATCTACCATGTTTTCCTTCCTCCAAATAGGAGTCATTCTGCATTCTAATTCCTCTACCTCTCTATGAGGTGAAATCATGTTCCTTTGATATTGTGACTGATCAGAGTTCCTAAATCCTTCAACTATATTGTTGTCATTTGTATAAACTATTTTCCTGGTTCTGTTCCCTTTAGTCTATATCAGTTCAAAGAAGTCTCCCCAAGTTTCTCTGAAGTCATCACCTTCATCATTTCTAAGGGCATCTAGTATTCTATCATGTTACAAACCTTACTTAGTCATTCCTTAATTAATGGGTACTCTCTCAGATTCTTATTCTTTGCCACAGCAAAAAGAGCTATAAATAGTTTTTTTACATCTTTAGTTAGAATTTGTTTTGTTTAGGACTAATCTGTCCCTTAATTTTCCCTTCCCCCAATTCCCCCTTCTCCCATTTCTTTCCTATTTCCCTGTTGAGTGAAATGTATTTCTGTTCTCAATTTTGTGTGTGGATGTGTGTGTGTGTGTATTCCCCTCCTCTGACCAATTCAGATAACAGTGAAAGACAGATGACAGCCTTTCCTCCTTACCCCATTCCTTCCTCAGTGTTTATATAGATATCTAATTGTGAACACTGTTTGTAACCTAGTTTTTTGTTTTTTTTTTTAATCTTCTTTTTCTTTAATGCTGGAGAAACTGAGGCAAGATAGAGAGTAGAGAGGTTTTTAATATTTTAATAGTGAAGAGTAGGACTGGTGATGCCATATCAGCCAGCTGGCTGAATCAGACAGCAAGGGATTCCAGAGACTCTTATATGGCTCCAGCTATCAGGGAAACAAAGGCAAGGTGGGAGGAGTGTAGAGCATTGGGTAGATGGAAATTCCAGGAAAGGACCATAGATTGAGTTCTGACAGGTTGGGGGTAAGGAAGGAAGGATCATAAATTCTGATAAGTTGGGAGTAAAGAAGCTAGGAGACCCTAAGTCTGAAGCAGAAGACAGGGGGTACCATCTAGGTATTTGAGATAAGCCCTCCTGAGTTTTATGACTCTTTGGAATTCCAGTGGCTAGAACTCCACAGCCCTAATTATCTCAGTCCTAATGGCCAGGAAGGGGGGGGGGAGGTTGCCACCAGGGAAACTAAGGCAGAACAATTCAGGGAAACTGAGGCAGAACATTCTTCTGCCCCCTAGTATTATTACTTTTACCCTCTCCATTCTTTTCCTAAGGTCATCAAGAGCTAACAGAAACACTCCCAGGTTTTCTGTCTAATTATACTTTCTTTATGATCATGTTGATAATAAGGTTCACAGGAGATCATTATACATGGCAACAACAATACTATATGACAATCAATTCTGATGGACATGGCTCTCTTCAACAATGAAATGTTTCAAACCACCTCCAATTGTTCACTGAAGAAAGCCATATACACCCAGAGAGAGGGATGTGAAATGTGGACCACAACATAACATTCTCATACTCCTTGATTGATGTTTGCTTGCATTGTGTTTCCTTTATCTGATATGTCTTTTGTGTAGATAAGATTTTTCTTGCACAACAATGATAAGTTGGAAATATGTATACATATATTCGATTTGTCAAGTATTTTAACATAATTAACATGTAGTGGATATCCTGCCATCTAGGGGAGGGGTGGGGAGTTGGGGGGAAAAATTTGTAACAGAAAGCTATGTAAGGGTTAATGTTGAAGAATTACCCACACATATGTTATGCAAATAAAATTTAAAAAAAAATTTTAAAAATAAATTAATTAATTTTAAAAAAAGATAAGGTTCAGAGGAGATACATATAACATTCCCCTATATTTGAAGGTAAGCAATGTGCCCTTGTTTAGTCTTCTGATTGTATCATATTTCTATTTTTATGTTTCATTTAACTTATGCTCGAATTTCAAAATTTCTACAGCATTCTAGTCGTTTCATTAGAACTTCAGAGTCATCTTTCAAATGGTCTTCTCTCTAATTCTTAGAAGTTCTCTACTGCATAAATATCTATTTCCCCCCCGAATGATTATTCTCAGTTTTGATAAGTTATTTTGATAAGTTATTCTTAGCTATAACCTTATACCATTTGCCTTCTGGAATATCATACTCAAGTTCTTTGTTCCTTTTTAATACTAATAGTATTATTGATAAATTGATAAATTATGTGTGATCCTGATAGGCTTTTTGGTACTTGAATTCTTTCCTCTAGATTACTTACAGTATTTTTTTTTTCCCCTTTGGCCCAGAAGCTCCAGGTTTGGACTCTGATGGTTTTGGAAGTTTTCATTTTGGGGTTTCTTTCAAGAGGTGACTGGCAGGATTATTTATATTTGCATTTTGCTCTCTAATTCTAAGAGATCTGGGCAGTTCGTGTGTGTGTGTGTGTGTGTGTGTTTGTTAAAGATTTCTTCAAATATGATATTAGGTTCTTTTTCTTTTTTGTCATAGCAGTCTGGTAATCTTATCTAATTCTTAATCTAATCTAATTTTTAGTCATTTTCTCCTTGATCTCTTCTGCTCCCCCTCCAAGTCAGTTGTTTTTGCTATGAGATATCTTACATTTTCTTCTATTTTTTTAGTCTTTTGTCTTTATTTTAATAATTTTGGTTATCTAATGGAACCATTGAATTCTATTCGGTCCACTCTGATTTTCATGGAATTTGTTGCTTGGACAACATTTTGTACCTCTTGTGCCAAGTTGTTAATTCCCTTTTCAATTGTTTCTTTTATAGCTTTTATTTCCTTTCCAATGTTTTCCTTTAATAATCTCATTTTATTTATAAAATATTTTAAAATTCTTTTGAAAACCATTTTACTTCATATCTTTTAGAAATTCTAATTGAATTTGTGCCCACACTGTGTTTTTCTCTGAGGTTTTGCCTCTGTATGTTCTAGAATCATTCTTTTCTGCATTTGTCTTGAGCATCCCTGCTACAATAATAGTTTTTTATGGAGAGATTCTTTTTTTCTTTGCTGATTCTTCCTGCCTATTTCCTCTTTTTTTGGCCTGAATGTTAGTTATGAACTCTGTACTGTTCTGGAGGAAAGGTCTTATCTTTGGGTGTTTTTCCAATATCTCAGAGATGATTCAGTTTGGGAATCTGCCCACATTCAGTGCTCCCAAGGTAGTCTGATCCAGGGCAAAATCTGATTGCTGCTCTGAGTTCTGCAAATTCCTGACTTGAGTTTGAGTCTGAACAACAGTAGACTACTACTCGACTCATCTACTATTAGTGAACTAGAAAACTTTACTATTTCTGAGTGACAGAACTATGAGCTTCTCTTTGTTTTGGAATTCCTTTCCTGATTATTCTTCTTTAGGGTTCAGATTGGACTAGAAGATGTAACTGAGACCCTGCTCTGCTCCTGCAGGTTGTAATCATAATATTGGTGCTTGCTTCTAAACTTGCTCCTCTTAGTCTAGGGTCTATGGCCACTCAATACCCCAGAACTCCACTTCTGGATACAAGTCTTCTTATAATATCTTAGATCTGTCACTTGTATCTGCATAAGCCTCCAGTTGGCACCTATTTCCATGAGGGAACCTTAAATAGGTCTAGGATTTCTTTTTGCTCTGGTGTACAGGTTCTCCCTCAGCACAGGAATAATCCTGGCTTATTCCTGGCCATACCCCATTTTGATTTCTCTGTCTTCCTATGCCAACCTGGGCTTAATCTTTTTATTTGATTTTCCCAGCAGAATTCCATTTAGCAAATTCTCTAGATGTATTTGGAGGAATTTTAGGGGACAGTTCTCTACTACTCTGCCATCTTGGCTCTGTCTCCTGACTATTTGCTATTTAGGATTTCATTATTAATTTTGTATTTGGGTCTGTCTTTGTGTGTATTTATAGGTGTCTGCATGCCCATGCACGATCTCTGAATTGATTTTTAAAATTGTATTATGGTTTGTAAATAATGTATTTATCATTTCTGTCTTTTTACAATTGTTTGAATATCTCTTCCCCCTAATTCATGGTCAATTTTTATAAAAGTCCCATGTTGTGCTGAAAATGCAAATCTTCTTTTGCAGTCCCATTTTGAAGAAGCCAGAAATCTTTTAGTTCTACTTATTATAGACATTTGTTGAGTTATTTATTTTTCCTTTTGTGCAACTTTAAATTAGACTTATCCAGCATTGAAAGGATATTTAAATCTCTTGCCACTATTGGGTTACTGTCTATGTCTTCATGTAGTTCAGTTAGTTATTTCTTTATTAATTAAAATGCTAAGTTATTTGGAGCATATAAATTTGATGTTGATATTGGTTTGTTGTCTATGGTTCCTTTTGGAATTATATAGTTTCCTTGTTTATCTCTGTGTTATGAATGCTAAATTTTGCTTTTTTTGATAACATGATTGTAATTCCTACTTTTTTTGCATTCCCTTGATGCCTAGCACTATTTTTCACAGCTCTCTCTATTCTGTGTATAGTTATGTTTTTAATTTTTTTTTCTTTTTAAAAATATTTAATATTTTATTTTCCCCAATTACATGTAAAACCATTTTTAACATTTGTTTTTAAAACTTCGAGTTTCAGATTCTTTCCCTTCCTCCTTCCCAATCCCCCATCCATTAAAAAAAAGTACAAGTGAAGTTATGCAAAACATTTCCATAAAAGTTGTGGTGTGACAGAAAATATGGATTCCTTCCCACCCCTTACCCCCCAAAACAAAACCCTCAAGAAAAAAAAAGTGCTTCAATCCATATTCAGACACAATTTCTCTGAGTTCTTTCTCTGAGTATGGATAGTTAAATGTTTTTTCTTAAAAATAATAGATGGTAGCGTTTTGTTTCTTATCTAATCTGTCACTCATTTTATTGAATTACTTAATCCATTCACATTTAAAGTTATGAGAGTTAATCTCCAATTACTATTTCCCCCCCAAATTAGAATGTCTCCTCCTTCTTTCTCTTTAAACACAGTACAATGTCTTTTCAGTTGTCTTAGATTAATCTACTTTAAGGCCATCTTGTTCCCACTGATTCTTTTCTCTTCCCTTTTCCCTCCGCCTTCCATTTGCTACCCTTTACCCTAGTTTTAGAGTTTTGCTTGATTTATTAATTCCTTTTTCTTTCTTGCTTTTATCTAGTTATTTCCCTCTCTTCCCCCTCCCCCTTAAATGAAATTAAATGAGATTATTTCTGTAAAGCTCTTAACACAGTGCTGGACACAATATAAGTACTTATAAATACTTATTTCCTTCCTTCCTTTCTCTGTTAAATTGTCAAGTAACATTTCCCTTCCTGTCCTCCCCTTTAACTTGTTTCATTCATTAGTATTTAAAATTTCATGTTCTGTGCCTTTTTTTCTAAAATTGGATTTCTTTCTCATTCTTTTCATTATTTATCTTCTATTTCTGTCTATTCTAGACTTTTATTCTTTGATTTCTGGTCCTTGTACTTAGTCTTCCTTTATTCTCTGTATTCCTCATGGAATTAAAGCTTTTAAAATACTTATTTTGAGTTCCTTCTTCTAAACATTTTTTATGTTCTTACCTTGTAGTTCTTGCCCCTCATCCTCCTTTTCCAATGGGGCTTATTCTTAGGCATACCAATTCCTGTAGATAATGAAAAGTCTATTGCCTCATGGTATTCATTTTCCTTTATCCCTAATTGTGCAGTTGGTTAATTAACCTTTTCTCTGCTCATGGTCATTTCCCTTCTCTTTTGCCTGGAAATCTCCTTCCTGAGTCTGTACCACTGATCTGGGTGTCTAGAACTCTGATTTCACTTTTCCTGGGACAGGATGAATGGCCTCTCTAAGCACCAAATCCCTTCGGATTATACCCATTGTAAAGTCCCCATCTCCCTTTATAGAATCTTTCTCTTTTCCCATAGGAATGCTAATTATTGGTTTTACTTCCCATCACTGATTTTTCCCTTTTCAATCCTTCCCTTTGTTCCTCATCTGTAGGCAATCATCTTCCTAAGAGACCATTGGAGTAATATTCCCTTCATTATTAGCCTTTGATTTCATTATAATGCATCATACATCCCCCTCGGGTTTTTTCCTTTTTTATATCCCCTTGTTCTATAATATAGTTAGTCTCTCTCTCACACACACACAAAATTGATTCACCTGTAGGCAGGGTATTGTGAGATTTAGTCAGTGATGTTTTCAAACTGTTTTTCTAGTATCCCTTTGATTTGATTTTTCACCCATGTCTCTGTATATTTGGTAAGAAATATCTCTGTGGTCTCTTGTTATTTTGTTGTCCTTGGACATTATATTTATTTACTTTTCTTATTGTCTGAAGTATATTTTTTTGTTTTTGTTTTTTTTCCTAATAGATCTGATTTTTCTTGTACAGCAAGATAACTGTATAAATATGTATACATATATTTGATTTGTCATGTATTTTAACATAATTTACATGTTTTAGACTTCCTGCCATCTAGGAGAGGGAATGGGGGGAAGGAGAGAAAAATGTACAACAGAAAGCTATGTTGAATGTTGAAAAATTACCCATGCATATGTTTTGCAAATAAAAAGCTTTAATTAAAAAAAAAATAAAAGAGATTAAGTAATTTGCCCAGATTTGCACAACTGGTAAGGAATAAAGCCCAGGCTAAAACCAACCTACACCTCCAAATTTAAAGCCAAGGATTCTTTCTCTTAACTATGAGGGAATATGCTGTTTATATGATTTTAAATTAGAAATATAACAGCTACCATGTGAAAGGCATTGTGCTAGATGTTCTAAATTTAAAAAAAAAGATTCTATGTGGATCACAAGAAAAAAGGAAATGTTTCTTTTAACATTTTTCCTTTTTTGCTTTTCTTTTTCCAGATTGTCTTTCATTTCTGTGAATTTACAATTCCAATCTTTTTATTATCTCTTTTGGTTTTTTTTGGTGAAACTTCTCGTAGTGAATTCAAATGTTTCTATTCTGTCAATTATTTTTAATGTTCATGCCATATATTTTTTCACAATTCTTTCTCCTCTCTTTTGTAAGTTATTTAGGAATACCCTGTTGATTCCATATACTTTTAGGAAGCTATAAGATCATCAGATATTGATTCATTTTCTTTTGTCTTAAAATATTTGTCCATAGATGTCTGGATTCTTTTATTTTATCTGGAGGCTGTTTTCTTCAGTTTTTAATATCTTCCCTTCTGGTTTATCTCCTTATGCCCAAGATCTCTACTTGAATTTGCTTTCTTTTGAGATCTTTGGTAATTTCAATCTTTTTTTTTCCTTCTCTTATACGCCTTTATTATTTGCTTTCTGAATCCTTCCCCTTGCTACTTTCCTTGGAGACTGGTCCTCAGACCTATCTCAGCTTTTTATGACACTGAAAAATCCAGTTTTATGGCCTCAGTCTTTACCCCAAATATCTTTGGGGAGTATTTAACTCTTGTCCACCTACATTGTGAGGGAGGTTAAACAAACTGGCCTCTAAGATCCCTTTTATCTCTGAGATTCTATGACTCTTATAGTCAACACCTTTATTTCACTTTAGCTACTCTCATAGTTCTTAATGTAATAGAAAATCCACTGACTATCAAGTTAGGAGATGCCTAGGTGATCATGGATAAGCCACTTAATCCATCTATAAAATATGGTTAAAAATGAAATATTCCTTTAAGGCAGGTATTCCAGGTGAGTACCAGATGATATAATTTAAGCAAAATACTTTGTAAGCTTCCTAGTGTATATAAATGTCAGATGGCATTCTTTATTTTCCTTCTCTCAAAATGTCTTCATCCAAGCTGGTCTATATTCTTAGAAATTTTTTTTTTTTTTTTTTTTTTGCATCTCCTCTAAAATTCTGGCACATTTCCTTCTGTTCTTCAAAGGACAGCTCAGATCCCAAATCCTCTAGATCACTGGTGTCAAACTCAAATAGAAATGGGGCCACACTAATCCTTACATAAGGATCCCTGACAAACATTAACTTCATTTTTAAAATGTAATGCTATTTTTGTTTTATTGTATTTTAATTAATTTTATTAAATATTTCCCAACTGCATTTTAATCTGACTAGGGCAGCCCCCTGAGAGTTGTGGGTTTCAGGTAGTGGTGAAAAGGCAGCATTTGAAGATCGTTCTAAATGCCTTCTTGGAACTGCAAACTTACACTAAATCTTACTTCCTGGACTGGTTCAGGATAAGGCCAGATCCCATCCTTAGGACTATCTCAGCTCCTCTAAGATTTAAGTCTTGATAAAATAAAAAAGAGCAGCCTTTCATTTCATTGCTCATCAAAACAGGTGAGTTGTTTTTGTTGTTGTATTGTTTTAATCATGTCCGACTCTATGACCCCATTTGGGATTTTCTTGGTAAAGGTACCATGTGAAAGGCATTGTGCTAGATGTTCTAAATTAAAAAAAAAAAGATTCTATGTGGATCACAAAAAAAAAGGAAATGTTTCTTTTAACATTTTTCCTTTTTTGCTTTTCTTGTTCCAGATTGTCTTTCATTTCAGTGAATTTACAATTCCTTCTCCATTTCCTTCTCCAGTTCATTTTATAGATGAAGAAACTGAGGCAAACAAGGTTGAGTGATTTGCCCAAAGTCACATGGCTAGTAAGTATCTGAGGCGAGATTTGAACTCAGAAAGGTGAGTTTTCCTAATTCCAAGCCCAGCACTCTATTCAGGTCCATGCTATCACTATCTCCATTTTAAGATGAGAAAACCAAGGCTCAAGAAAGGTAACCTTGTACACAATCTTGCCCCTTCCTGTCTTCCATTCCTTTTAAATTTTGCTCCCTTCTACATTCACTCTGCCATACAGCCTTTTTGCTGTTCGTCATAAATGATACTCTGCTCCTGTTCCCTGTGTCTTTTCATAGGCTGTCCTCCGGGACTAGAACGGTCCCCCCTCCTCACCTCTGCCTCCTGGAATCTTTGACTTCCTTTAGATCTCAGTTCAAATTGTGCCTTTCCAGCTCTCTCTCCCACTGTTAGTGCCTTCCCTCTGAGATTACCTTCTATCTCCTCTGTATTTAGATTCTCTGCATATTTTATTCCACCTGAGAATGTGAGTGGGACAGTGTTTTGGTGCCTCTGTTTCCCCAGAGCTTAGGGCAGTCTTGGCAAAAAGGTGAATGTGATAAATACTTCCTGACTGAGACGGACTTGTCTTACTAACATGGTTAATACACGTGCAGGTGAGATCGATCTCTCCTATCTCTAAATCTAGCACTCTACTTATATCACACAGTCTCACGTGTACCAAGTCTTCTTTGCTTTAGACATTTAGCCCTAATATCTTCCTTAAAGCAGGTCACCTTTGACCATCAAGCAGTATCCAGCAACTTCTATTCCCTGGTGAACAAGCCTTTAAATCCCTACTGGACGTGACCAGCCAGTTCCCATTCCAGCTTCAAAAAGAAAGAACATGACTTTAAAGCCTGTGGAAACAATTCTCCACCACCACCTGCCCATTCCATTCCCTGGGATGTGACTGGTAAATCAATTCTATTGACCTTGACTTTGGACATTGATGTTCCAGACTCTGACTTCAGCACCCCTTAGGACAGACCTAATTCTGGCTTTGAACTTGGATTTCTGAGTCCCACCAATTTGACCTGCTTCCCTCTGCATTGCTTCCTGTCGTTGTCCCTTTTTCCTTTCGGTGTCTTTAAACAGTGTGTTCGCTTGACCTCATCCCTGTGGATTATTCGCCTACACTCGGCTTGGTTTACCGGAACTGGATTTAGATTCTGAGCTCCTTCTCAGGGTGGGGAAAGGTTCCCGGCATCCTCCATCCTAACAGCTGCTGTTTCCACCCGCAGTCAGCTCGTCCACACCTGTCCCTGGCTTTTAACTGTCATTTGATAAAATTCAGCACACATTTATTAAGTGCTTACTGAATGCAAGACGTTATTTGAAATAGGATGGGCATTGAGGCCAAAAAATAATTCCTGACCTCAAGGAGTTTCCTTGGGATCGCGTATCACCTGGGGCAGGTTTACACAGCACCAAACCACTGGAAGCATAGATTGATCTGTGTTGTGGAAACAGCTATCAGGAATGAAACTCCTTACCCCTAGAGAAGTTCACTCTGGGGAATGCTAGTGAGATCAAATGAGATAATGTATGCAAATCCATTTGTTAACTTTTACATGCTAATTTCTCTTTAAAACATAGCAAAACAAAACAAAACCCAAAAACCCAGATCTTTAGAGAGGCATCATAGTATGGAGGATAGAGATTTAATTAAAGTTATGCTTTTTATTGCTATACTTATTCTGTATACATGTGTGTTCAAATATGTATGCATTTGTGTTCACATATGTATACACACCATGTCCCAAAAGTCTTAGTGCAATTTAAAGCTATTAAAGTTTATTATACATGTCCTTGTCTGTTCTATTTTAATGAAAGCTTCTTGTTAATAGGGATTTTCATTCACTTAGCACATACTAGGCACTTAAAAATACTTGATTAAATGATTGATTGAATAGAAAGATCTGGGTTCAAGTTCTCTTTCTGAGGCATACTGGTTATGTGACCTGCATGAGTCACTGAATTTTCATCAGTCTAGACAACTCTCTAGGACAAGTCAAGTGAAATCCATACACATTGATTAAGAACCTATTAAGTGCCAGGTTAAGAATTGGGGTCTGCAAAATAAATAAATAAATTTAAAAACTTGCTCCCTGCCCTTCTGGAGGGCACTTTCTAATGACAAATATATATAAACAATATACATATAGTATAGTATAAATTGGAGATCATCTCAGAGGGAAGATGCTAGCTAGCATTAAGGGAGATTACAAGTTGGTAAGCCCCTATAATTGTTATGATTTTATTATAATAATGGTATCACCTTGTGAACATACTTATTGGGAAATATACACAGATATATGTGTATATGTACCTATGTGTACATACACATAAATAGGTATATATGTATATAAATATGTATGTTATATATACACATGTATATATTATATGTGCACATGTATATTTATATGCATATATATTTATGAAAGCTAACCTGAAAGATTTTTGTCACAGATTCAATTTAATCTCACATTTTCCTTATATGTACCACAATTCAGTGCTAGAGATTCTAGCTATATCCATAATTAGAGAACTACATATTTAGAGAGTATCCACAACACTATCCAGGGGTGTTCTTTCTTGTTGAGCCAACTGGCATTAGTATCAGAATGTCTCCCCTTCCCCCTCCATGCTTCTTTCCCTTTGTCAGGTTAAAAATCATGGGGTATCCCATCCCTCTAGCAGCCATATTTATCTTTCTTACCCTCCAGCCCCAATCCATCCCTAGTCCTTCAGTAAACTAGAAAATTGGAGGTATCCCAAAAGCACATTCTCTACCTGTTAGCTGTTCTCTAGATGAGCCCATTCTTTTCCATCCTCCTAGTCCTTTCCCCAAATATAAATTTTGCTAGCTATGGTGGTGATCTTGGTTGATACAAAATAAATATGATGAAGTTTCTCCCCTTTAAGAAGCTGTAATCTCTTTGAAGAGATAGAATTTATTCACATGGAACAACTGTTGTTTAGTCGATTAGTTATGTCCAACTCTACATGATCCCATTTGGGATTTTCTTAGCAAAGATACTGAGGAAGCAATATGAGACACTCATAGTTGGTTTCATGGAACAGAGGATGGGGTCTATTTTGGCTCTAAAAAGATAGAGACCAATTTGGACTAGAGTTAAGGAAAGGAGATGAGGCTTGTGGGTCTTGTCTTGAAGTATGGCTAGGATATATGTTAATAGAAAAGAGAGTGTTCAGCTAATCTAATGTATAATCTAAAGCATCAGCTAAACCAATCTAATGCATTTATGAGTTTCTTCTACATCTACATAAAACCAGTACAGTACATAGATATAATATATATTTGAGTGATTGTGAAATATGAAAATGATTCTACCTTGTATGCCAAATGTAGGCATGGGAAAAGACTGAAGTAAGAGTGTGAATTATTAGCACGTCAAAGGGAGGGTATGACCACCTCTGTACTGTGTTTTTAGCAGGAAATTGCTTAAAATAAATTAGCGTGGCAAGATTCTGAGTCATCCACAGCTTTGATGAAAGAGTTGAATGAGTATCTTCTTTAGTATAGAAGTTTACTCCTTATATACACATTATTTTGGATGTCATACTAAAAGCAACTTCTCATAATGGGGTCATTTGATTTTCTCTCCCCCATTCTCTTCTGCTTTCAATGAGAATAGGATGAGCACATATGCCCCCACAGAACTTTTCATTCCTCTCCCCCACATGAGGTCATGTAATATAGTTGGTTTAGTCGGAGGACCCGAATTTGATTTCTAAGTCTATCACTTGGGTAAATCATTAAACTCCTCTGAACCTCAGTTTTCTGATTTGTAAAATATGGTAGTTGGATTAGATCACCAATGAAATCCTTTCTGCTGTAAATCTGTACTTTTAATATTCTTCGGTCACTCATCTGAGCAAAGAACAGAGATATACCCAAAGTAGCAGGAAGGAGGGTTATTTTCCCAGAAAGTCTAGGATTTCCCTTCAGCTATGCCAGAATCGGAAAGAGTAAGAACAACTATCTCTTTTCTCTACCTCCTGCCTTTTGCCTCCGGGCCAGTTAAGGGAAGATTAGAACAAGAAGGAATCCTATTCTTATTCAAAAAGAACCTTTATTATCCTTCTTGTTCAAAATAGTCCAAAAGATTATGATTTGGGAAAGGATCAGAAGGTGAAAGAATAGACAGGTGGCAAAGTTCATCTTTTGGTGTTCCCAGGAATTTTTTGTAAGTTACATGCAGCCTTTTTATTTTTGTCATAAAACAGTAATCCAGTCTCCTCAGGGTCACAACCCTCTCAACCCTTCAATTCTTCCCTTACCTTTCTGAAAGGTAATATCTTTTGATTGCCTACAGATGATGGCCTCCATCTCATCTTCTCAGCTTGATTAGGAAACTTTTCATTTTATGACTCTCCTGATCAATTCCATTAAATTCATCCTTAGAGTTGCTTGTAGAGCCTCCAGATTCTGTGTCAGAGAAATCTAAATGGACAGATACTAGGAGAGATGTAATTTAATTTCATCTTCTTTACAAAAATTTGATGGTCTGCATTTTTAATACTAATAGCTAGCATTTATACAGCATTTTTTAAAATTTGCAAAGCAAATTTTTTCACATGTCATTTCATGATCCTCTAAACAACCTTGTGTGGTAGGTGCTGTTATTATCTCCATGTTACAAATGAAGAAACTGAAGCTGAGAATAGGTAATTGATTTGCCCAGGATCATATAGCTAACAAGCATTTGGGGTGGAATATAATCCCAAATTCTTATATGAGCTTAGGTTAGCCATCTAGCTACTACCTCCTTAAATTAGTATTGAAAATTATAATCTTATCTCCAACTATAGTGCCTGGGATAGAGCAGATATTTGAGAAATGCTTGCTGAATGAACAGATAGAAATTATTTTGTATAGACATACACATATCATACAGAGATAGGAATTTCCATTGAAGACCTTATCATTGCTAATATTGTGATATATTAAATACTCCTGTCCCTTTCAGGAAAAGTCATGTGTTGGTTAATTTGGAAATGTGTTTTACATGTCTTCAACTTGCTTGTCTTCTCAAGGGGTAGGGAAAGGGCAAGAGGGAGGAACAGAAATTAAATCATAAAAAAATTAATATTAAAAAAGCATGCGTGTAATTGGGAAGCATTTAATTAAATAAATAAAAATATATTTTAAAAAGAATTGTTAAAAAAAAAGACACACATATGTATGTGTGTGTATTTTTTTTTTTAAGTTTAGTCCACTATTGTGTTCAATAGATAGAAAATAAAAGATCCCAACAACAGAACTGGTTGAGAAAAATATGCTGTGATGAATAAGGAAATATAATTAGAAGAACTGCACATGTTTAACCTATATCAAATTGCCTGCTGTTTGGGGGAGGGGAAAGAAGGGAGGAAGGCAGGAAAATTTGGAAAACAAGATTTTGTAAAGGTGAATGCTGAAAACTATTTTTGCATGTATTGGAAAAATAAAATGCCATGTGGAAGAGAAAGAGAGAAAGAACACTGAGCTGGACCCCAAAGAACTTTCCCTATATTGTGCTCTCATGAAGGTCTTCTGTGCATTACATAAACCCATGTGTGAGTTAGGAATTCAGTTATCTAAATTTTGGGGAAACCAAGACAAGAACTATACCTAAGTCTCATTTAAACTATTTGTACAGAGTAAAACTCTGGGATGAGGGCAACAAGTCAAAGAAAGAGACTGACCTTTTCAGGTTAGAATCTTAGGATTTAGTCCAAGCTATCTGAGTTATGATTCACTGGTGGAAAGGAGAGAAGGGTAAGGAAAGGGTGTGAGCTAAATGAAAACAAATGGGGAAAAAAAGGATACTAGACCTAGAATAAGAAATCACAAATGCACCAGGAGGACAAAAATCCAGGATGGAAAAAAGGGAGAGAGACATAGAATCCTACACCTCGCCCTTTAAAGAGACACCCCCCATTTCTAGTTTCAATGGGAAAATGTGTTCCATCCCTGAAGTACATGGGTAAAGCCTCTTGGCCAGGTGCCAGGAAGACAGAAGAGATGTGGCCTGTTCCATCTGCTGGCCTGGCTTAAAGAGAGAAGAGCTTGTGAAAGTTTTCTATATTTCTACCTAATGCCTCTGGTCTAATCAGGTCATGTTTAAAAGAGTCCATCAAAAACTACCTTTCTTCTTGCTGAAGTCTCTAAATCCTGCTCCTCTTTTACCCCAACCATCTCCAGCCAGAGGTATCATCATACCTGCAATCTGTGTACCACATAACATCTGGTTAGATGAAGGGGACTCTTCATTACATAGACCTAGGAGACACCTAGAAAGCTACTGCTCCAATTTTGAACAGATAATATTCTACCCACTCATGTCAGGGTCCTGATGTTAAGGATGCATCACTTCTTGACCATGCAATACAAAGGCATCTTCACTCTACTTTTTGTTGTATTCTGTATCAAAGACCTCAAACAACTTATTTTGTTGTTGTTCAGTCACATCCTACTCTTCATGACTGCAGTTGAGATTTTCTTGGCAGAGATATTGCAATGGTTGGTCATTTCCTTCTTCTACTTTTTTTTTTTTTCCCCCTTTTCTTTTCTTTTTTACAGATGCAGAAATTGAGCCATACAGGGAAAAGTGACTTGCCTGGGATCACACAGCTACTAAGTGTCTGAATCCATATTTAAACTCAGGAAAACAAGTCTTTCTGTCTTCAGACCTGATATTCTAGCCATTTTACCATCTAATTGCTTCCAGCAACTTATAGTACAGCTTAATGCCTGTAGACACATGGATAGTTACCCAGATACCTGGATTCTCCAAAGCCAAATTACTCTACCTCAATGAGACTTCATCCATCCTTCTTTCTTTTCCTCCACTCAGATATAGAAACATTCTAAGAGTCTCAAAAGCCTTTTGCTTGTAACATACCTGCAGCCTCAGAGTAACAGTCTTGATTCACTTTCTTGGACTACTGAAGGCAGCAGTTGCCTTTCTGTTCCCACAGCTCATCTGCCTCCTAGATTGTGATAACAAATTCAGTCACTGCCTGTAAAACGCTCCCCCACCCCCACCTTTTCTCAGGTCTATTGTTCTGGCCAGAGCTGACATTTTCAGACATCTTAATAATCAGCAGGGATGTGTGGAGGTGTGGCACATTACCATATTGCTGGCATTGAAATGGATAAGTATGCAGACATTTAACAGAATAAAAGAAGTATCTGAGAGCTGGTTTGATGGGAGATGGAGGAAGCATGATGCAGAAGGAGACAGAGAGAGAGAGAGAGAGATCATCAAAAGCCAAACTTCATCCACTTTAGAATTTTGTCAAGGATTTACTCTGGCCAAGTTTATAATCTGGGTCAGTCACAAAGCATAGCAGACCACTGAATATTTGGTTCCTTAAAATTGCTTTTACTTTTGTCTCTTCTTTCTCCTCTGTGCCCTTCTCCAGCTGAATCTGTCTAACAGATTAACTCAATATGACCAGGCTACCTCCTTCCCCAGCAGGATCCTGACACACACCTATACCCACCAGTATAAGACACCTCTGGATGACAGGAGTTTTAGCAGAAAGAGCTTCATTAAATTTCATTATTTGTGAGTAGGAGATGGGAGAAAGGTGGGTGTGATTTAGCTTGTGTGGGTGGGTGGGTGGTGGGGAAAGAAAGAAAGAGAGTTTTAAAAATACATGTATAAAGAATGGGATCACAGCTCGATATTCTTATGCTTCTCCCAGGGTCTTTTCCAAACTCTGAAACCCCTGAAATTAATTAGCAAATTCTCTTATCTCCTCATTTTCTTCACTTACCATCTGGGTTCTTGGTGGTGTGGTGAGGTGATTCACATGCCTTTCCCACTCTTACTCCCAGAGACTGGAATAAGCTTTAAATAGAATTATTGAGAAATTCTTTGGAATAATATAAAGCCTCCAAGGGCAGGACAGGGACCAGTATGCTCATCTTTTGAATTAGGGAACTGGAAAAGAGGGCCTTTTAAGTATAATGATTTCCTGAATATATTTTTAGTCAGTAAGTATCCTATAAGCTCCTACTAGATGTGAGAGGGGCAGCTAGGTGACAAAATGTATAGAGTGCCAGACATGGAGTCATGAAGAATAGAGTTCAAATCTCAAACATTTACTAGATCTGTGATTTTAGGGAAGTCACTTAACTCCATTTGTCTCAATTTCCTCATGTATAAAATGAACCAGAGAAGGAAATGCAAACCTCTCCATATCTTTGCCAAGAAAACCTCTTTTTCATGAAGATCAAACATCACTGAAATGACTCAACAACAGCGACATATTCTAGATACTGTGCTAAGCACTGAAGATACAAAGAAAGGAGCTCACAGTCTAGTGGAGGAGACATGGAAATATGTTCAGATAAAATTGATGGATGGATGGATGGATGGACAGATAGACAGACATTCAGATGAATGGACAGAAACACACATGGATGGATGGATGAATGAACAGGCAAATAGATGGACAAATAAATAGATGGGTAGATGGATGGATGAACAGATAGACAGACATGAATGGATTGAAGAATGGATGGACAGAAGAGAGACAGACAGATAGATAGATAGATTGATTGATTGATCGATGTTAAATTGGAGATAATCTTAGAGGAAAGGCCCTAAATTTGAAGAGGACTAAGTTAAAGATTATATTAAAGATCACAGATTTAGAACAAGAAGGATCACTGGGGTGACTGAGTTTTCATAAATAAGAAAACCAAAAGATAAAGAGATTAAAAGATTTGGCTAGGATTATGCAGGTAGTCTGATTCCCAGGATAATGCAGCTAGTCTGATTCCAATTTAAGTCTTCCTGACTTCAAATCTAGTGCCACTACTCTGGCATAGTCTGGAAGGCTCTTGTATTTGATGATTATTTGGTATCAGGAGCTCTGCTGACACTCCGGAAAACATGACTATGAATAACATAATTCAGAGAAATCATAAACTTCACTGGCATGCAGAAGCCCTTGTTAGAGGTGGTTTGCCCAGGCTCTTGTGGGTGAAAGATGTGTATGGCTTGATTTCAGTCCATCTTTCAGCTCCCCTTGCTACACCTTTCTGTTAAGAACCTGTTGCATCACACAGACTCTTCATTTGCATGTTTGGACAGATTCAGAAGCATAAAAACTTCATGGTCAAATGCTCCCTAGTCATCAAGGGTTCATCTCTTATTTCTCAGAACAAGGAGGAAGCAACAAGGAAGCATCTGGTGCTTAAATTGCCTGAACAATGTATATCATTTGTCACTGGAGGTCTTCAAGTAGAGACTAGGTAACCATCTGATGAGGAGATGGTATTGAGTATTTCTTCAATTCCCTTCCATTTGATTCAACAGATATCTATTAAGAATGTACAGATGTGAGGTACTGAATTAGATGCTTATGATAAGAAGCAAAAAAAAAAAAAAAGAAAAAGAAAAAGAAAAGAAATAGTCTCTGGTCTTAGAGAGCATAACATACATTTTCTTAAAACTCTTGTTTTTATTGTTATCTTTTGTTTTTTATACTAACCTTGTTTTGGAAAAATATCCATTCCATATCCCCTACCCACTTCCTAGAAAGTTATCCCTTGTAACAAGTTTTTTTGGTTTTTTTTTTAAGATGGCAAAAAATTTGGTAAAACAAATTGATAGAATTACAATACATTCAGTTTCTTCCTTTAAAAAAAAGAAATCTACCCAAACAGCAGACCAAAGATGGTGATTTTTCATTTCCCTTCTTCCCTTTCCTTTCTCTTTTGTGAAGATGTGATTAATAGCACTAATATTGACCAACATTCTCTTTAGACTGCTTCTTTCCATCACCCAGCCCTTTCTTCTTTGACAATGATAAGCTTTCCCTAAAAGGAGGAAAAAAAACATCTTCAGGACCTGAGCCTCTGGTGACCTCAAGGCATCAAAAATCCCAAATGTGGGCAGTTTGGGTTCTTAGGACATGAGTCACTATGTCTTTCACTATATCCTAGCCTGATAACCACATATATTTCTATATGGAGATGGGAAAGTAGGGAAGAAGGCGGTGTCCAAAATAGCATATCCTTGTTGTGTTAGCGCAAAGTAAACACCATTTTGTCAGCTACTCAGTAACTTGCTAGTGTCCTATTTCATCCAACATTAACCTGAACTAAGAAAGTGCTGATGTTCAAGCTGTCTATAACAGAAGGCATGAATCTTATCCCTTGGCTTGAGAGACTACTTATTCTTGTTTTTTAAAAGTTTGTTTATCCTTTTGTGTTAAATGTTTATTTTGTCTCAGCTGGCAGATGTCAACAACCCGAATTGCTAAACTATGTCTATTATGGAATGAAGTGTTAAGAGGGATGATTGAGAGGATTCAGGAATGGAGAGGAAACTATTTAAAAATGCAGGATTTTGCCAGAGTGAGATTTCTGTCTGGAGGCTTAGAGCTAGAACAGAGTTATTGGTGAATTCTTTTTAACTTTACATGGAAGAAAGAATACTTTTTTTTTTTTTAATCAAGATTTCTCTAATCAAGAGCAGGAATTGGACTGACATGAGTCGAAAATTCTTCATTTTCTGGTTTGTAAACAAAGTTACTGTCCACAGTGGATCAAGGAAGAAAGTGTAAGTAAGGGGAATAAGAGTGACTAATACTTGCCTGTCTACTTGCAAGGTCGACATGAAGCAATATCACTGTTATATTAACAACTGGGGCAATTGTTGTTTTTGCTGCTGTTATTTGTCCCTCTTTTTTTTTTATTATTAAAGCTTTTAATTTACAAAACATATGCAAGGGTAATTTTTCAGCACTGACCTTTGCAAAACTTTCTGTCCCAAATTTTTCCCTCCTTCCCTCCACCCTTTCCCCTAGATGACAGGTAGTCCAATACATGTTAAATATGTTAAAATACATGATAAATCAAATATATGTATACATATTTATACAGTTATCTTGCACAAGAAAAATCAGATCAAGAAGGGGAAAAAAGCCTGAGAAAGAAAACAAAATGCAAGCCAACATCAACAGAAAGCACTCTCCCTGGGTGTATATGGCTTTCTTCAGTGAACAACTGGAACTGGTTTGAAACATCTCATTGTTGAAGAGAACCTTGTCCATCAGAATTAATCATGGTATATTTATTGTTGTTGCCGTGTATAATGATCTCCTGGTTCTGCTCATTTCACTCAGTATCAGTTCATGCAAGTCTCTCCAGGCCTCTCTGAAATCGTCCTGCTGGTCATTTCTTATAGAACAATAATATTCCATAACATTCATATACCATAATTTATTCAGCCACTCTCCAATTGATGGGCATCCCTTCAGTTTCCAGTTTCTAGCCACTATAAAAAGGGCTGCCACAAACATTCTTGCACATGTGGGTCCCTTTCCCTCCTCTAAGATCTCTTTGGGATATAGGCCCAATAGAAACACTGCTGGGTCAAAGGGTATGAACAGTTTGATAACTTTTTGAGCATAGTTCCAAATTGCTCTCCAAAATGGTTGGATCCACCAACAATGTATTAGTGACCCAGTTTTCCCACATCCCCTCCAACATTGGTCATTATCTTTCCATGTCATCTTAGCCAATCCGACAGGTGTGTAGTGGTACCTCAGAGTTGTCTTAATTTGCGTGATTTAGAGCACCTTTTCATTTGACTAGAAATAGTTTCAATTTCATTATCTGAAAATTGTCTGTTCATATCCTTTGATTTGCCCCTCATTCTTGAAGAAGACCATGACATAAGAGAGGCAATGACATGACATGCCGGTGAATTGAGTTTAAGTGAGGACAGTCTTCGTAAAGACATCTGCCTCACTTTCTCCTTCAGAGCTCTCTGGGTCCAGTGGCCAGATATAGCTCAAAATGACTGGAGATAATACTGGATGCAGTGGGAGATCTTGACCTTTTTACAAGTCTCAATTTGACTGAGGCCATACCTATTTAGTGATTAAGGCTAGGTAGAAGTTTAGGCAAAGAATGGCCTCTTTCAGCTAGTCAAAAAAATCAGGAAAGGTTTCATGAAGAAAGTGGTATCTGACATATTCATTGAAGAAACATTGTAAATGGAGTACATTGCAAATAGGGAGTAACACATACAAAAATGTAGAGATAGGAAATGGATGTCATAACTCCAACCTATGAGCCACAAGCTCCTTTAGTACTACTTCTTGATCTGCCATTAATCTCTGAACTTATGTGTTTTTTAAAATTTAATAACTGCTTTTCAAAATAATTGGTTTCCTTGGCAATCCTGTGTATTTTATTTTATGCATTTAAAAACATTCTTCTAAGAAGGCATGCAAAGGCTCCTCCAGCCCGCCAAAGGGATCCATGATGCAAAAAAGGTCAAGAACCCTTGCACTCTAGTTATGGCAAGAGGCTCTGGGAATCCATAAGCATAAAAAGCACTATCATTTTGATCTTTATTTAGCTCTAAAATATGCAGCATGACTCAAAATAATAAATAAACATACCTTCTGCAGACTGAATAAATAATCTCATATATAGGTATTACTAATCTTTCAAATGTATATAGATGCCTTTGTGAACAATAAAATATAAATTCATTTAAAAATGTCACTATTCACAGTAGCTTTTTTGTCATTATGTATTTTCTTTGAGCATATGAGGTTGAGGACTATAAACTTTTTTGAAGTTAAAAGAATGTCTTCATATTAGAAAAGATTGGAAATCCTTGGGCTAAATGATCTTTGATGTCTCCTTCAAATCCCAGCTTTTGTTTTTTGATTTTGTATGTATGTGAATAAAATTTCCTAGGTAGGAATCATGGTCTCAGACTAGTGACCTCTGGAAGTTACTCAGATTCATCTGTGGCTAGATCCATCACTAAACTCAACCCCCAAGGAATAACTGAAATTAATATGGATATATCCTGTATAATATTGGTCACTGCTTCCAGGAAAACACAATCCTGAAAGAGATCTCTATTGAGGGGTGGGGGGAAGTTAATTCTATAGGAGCATATTTGAATGGAGTAAACTAGAACAGCTGGGGATTGGGAGCATGGAACAGAAAACCAGAGCTTCTGGATAGAGAATAGGGAGTAGGAACTGGAATCTCCCAGTGGAAAATGAACAGAGGAAGTGGGAACTATTGACCTGAAATCTGGAGTTTTGAAAGCTATAGTGAATGTAATCATGTGTCACTGTCACCAAAAATCTTTGTCACAGTCCCAACTTTGTGGCGATGAGTCTGGTTATTTGGCTGTGTTGTTTCTCAGGTGATAGATACAATGGTTTCCCAGGAACATGGCAAAGTCTTTCTTTCCAGCTTGGAAAACTTGCAAGAGTTTGTGCCTTCGAGAAGTCAAAAGCCTCTTTATGATATAATGTGGCATTGTCTTAACACTTTATTGTGAAATGATATTGGTCAGTGGGAACATCATGCAAGGTTGTATGTATGACTCTCTGAGAATAAAAGGAAGGAGTTGCTTATTTGGGTGAGGCTCCACTCAGGACAATGGAGCTGTTACTAATCTCTGAGTCAAAGAGTTTTAAGAGTAAAAATCTTTATAGCAAATTGTTTTGTGTAGCAAGGAAATTTCCAAGACTCATTAAACAAATTATTGCTCTCATCATCTTCACTTCCAATTGTATCCCTCCTCCTCCTCTAACCAGAAGGGGGGAAGAGGAGAAACAGAGACAGAAAGACAGAAAAAGACAGAGAGAAACAGAGACCGAGAGACACAAAGAGACGGAGATAGAACCACAGAGAGAAAGACAGAGAAAAAGAGAGAAACAAAGGGAGACCCACAGAGAGACTGACAAGAAAGAGACCGAAAGAGAGACACATAGAGAAACAGAAACAGAGAAAAAGAGGGATAGAGAGGGAGAAAAAGAGACAGAGAGAAAGAGACACAGAGAAAGAGACAGAAAGGGAGAAACCCACAGAGAAGATACACACACAAAGACAAAGAGAGGCAGAAACAGACACAGAGAGATAGACAGACACAGATACACACAAAGAGACACAGAGAGACAGACAAAGAGGAACAGAAACAGAGAGAGAGAGAGAGAGAGAGAGAGAGAGAAAGGAGAAAAGAGACGGGGAAAGAGAAAGAGAGGAAAGGGGGGGGGAAGGAGAGGGAAGGCAAAGGGAAAAGAAGAGAGGAGGGGGTGGAAAGGGGAGGAGAAAAGGAGGGAAAGGGGGAGAGACAGAAACAGAGAGAGGGAAAGACAGGGAGTGACAAAGAGGAAGAGAGACAGAAACAGAAAGACAGAGTGACAAAAAGTGACAGAGAAACCCACAGAAAGAGATAGAAACAAACACACACACACACAGGATAAAAGCAGTTCAGCAAAACCAAAGAACAGGTCAAGTAGGCTTGACTGTGTAAATGCTCTTCCACACCCATAATCCTCCCACCTTTCTCCAAAGAGAGGGCGTGCCATTTTCTTATCTCTTTGGAAGGGAGGGACACATTTTTATCAAACCATATTCCTAGGAAAAAAAAGTATGTTGCAAAAAGAAACAAAACGAGACCCTGGACAGTCTCTTGGGCTCAGAAACTGCAGGATTTTGTGGACTCCCACAGTATTAGCTGGGAGAGATCAGAAAGGTCCCAACTCTTTTTTTTTAACAGATGAGGAAACTGAGACACATAGAAAGTAATGGCTTGTCCAAAGACACTGAGGGATGGAAGCTGGCTTCTGGGGACAGATCCCGAGCCTTAGGCTGGAAATAAACACCAGCCAGTCTTGGGGCTGGCCCAACAGGCTATTAGGCAGTTAGGTATTCAATGGGGCTTGTGATTCTGTTGCTTCTAATCAGGATAACGCCACTCATTGTTCGTGCTTGACTGCACCTGGAGTCTGCCTTTTTCTCTCCCTGACCTTTGGAACAGAACCAGTGAGTTTTCTCTGGAAGCACCAGGGCCCTGGAGAACAGAGTCCCTGCAAGGCTTAAAGAGGCACGACTGAGTTTCTGGGGGACTGGGCTCAAATATCTCTGTTGACACTTAAACCAGGTGTGTGTGACCCTGAGCAAGTCATTTAAACTCTTTCTTGAAGAATGGAAGCATTTACTATCTCTGTGAGCTCGGGCAGATTATTTTGCTTTTTTGGCTTTCAGTTTTTTCATCTGTAAATTGGGTGACTTGGGCAAAATGAGTTACAGGAGCTCTCATGCTGATCTCCAACTCTCAAAGAGATAGCATGGATTTTAACAACCGATTTGGGGAAAGATTGAGGATTGCCTCGTTCCCTAGAATAATGGAGGATCATAGGCTCTTGGAAAGGATGAGAGCCACCCCCTACTTTCTCCTAGCCCCAGCCTCCCCAGTCCTTGAAACTCCATGCTCTCATCTTGGACCTATCCCTTCTCAGTTCTTACCCTCCCCCCAACCCCTTCACCATCCTTATTAATGCCATTTGTTAGATCTAGCTCAAAAACCAACATCATCTTCATAATTAAATGTCACTTAACTGTAGGAAAGGAATCAGAAAATCCAGATTTGAACCCTGGGCTTTTATGTTTAGTAGTTGTGTGACTCTGGGTGAGCTCGTAAGCAATTTAAACCTGTTTTCTAATCTTCGGGATGGGGACAATACTACTTGTAATCCTTTTGCAGGCTTATTGCAGGAACTTATAGGTAGCCTTAAGTTGTTGTTTAATCATTTTTTTTTCAGTCGAGTCTAACTCTTCATGACCCCATTTGGGGTTTTTGATACTGGACTGGTCTGCCATTTCCTTCTCCAACTCTTTTTACAGATGAAGAAACTGAGGTACACAGGTTTAAGTGACTTGCCCAGGGTCACACAGCTAGTAAGTGTCTGAATCTTGATTTGAACTCAGGAAAAGGAGCCTTCCTGACCCTAGGCCCAGTATTCTATCCTCTAGGCCATATAATTGCCTTAAAGGTCTAGAAAAATGTAAACTCAAGTATTGTTCCCTGTCTACTTTTTCCATGTCACTCATTTCACAGAGCCATCAGAAGTCACCCCCATTCTTTGTCTTCCACAGATACATTATAGGAGCATTGTATAGTATAAAAGATACTGAATTTGGAGGGAGAAAACATGGGTTCAAATTCTGGCTTTGCAACATGCTAATTGTCTCATTGAGTAAATCAATTAATCTCTCTGAGCCCCAGTTTCCTTATCTATAACGTGGGGCATGATCTCTAGAATCCATTCCTCTTGATCCTATGACTTCTACTCTATACAACAATCTCTTCTCCTTCAAAATACAAGCAATCCAGTTATACCACGATTTCCTCATCCCATTGACCTCTGAACTTTCCCTAATTTCTTTCAGTGAGATTTGTCCATTACTACAGAGAATAAATAATGAGGTCGGGAGCTCTCCAGTTTAAGGTATTTCAGAAGAACTGGAGAGTAGTGATGTCTGAACATGAACATAGTTGGTCACATGAATAGGCAAGCAAACTAAGAACAATCAAATGAGACAAATTACCCAAACTCTTTGTCAAGCTTGACCATCTTCTGCTCATTTCCATAATGAACCATTCCATTCCACTCAGGGCTTTGCCTTTCATCTGGTTTTTGAGATTTTATTGAGACCCTTTCTTTGACCCAATTTTTACCTTAAACAGAATCTTTAGTTCCACCATTCATCTTTCCCATTACTGGTTTTAGCTTATTAATACAAAAATTCTTTGTCCCCCACTTTACTCATTAACATGACTTCTCCCTAGATCCTAACTCCTTAACAAGGAGGATACCAAGAAATCTGCTCATTGAAGGTACTCACTACAAGGAATAGTACCTTTCCTTTCTGACCCACTCTTTGACATTATTCTTAGAAACTTCAATATTCCTTTCAATTCCTTAAACTTCCTCCACACCTATGACCTCCATGTTTATTTCAGTTACTCTTAAAAGTGCATTTTATGGGGGGCATCTAGGTGGTGCAGTGGGTGGAGTACCAGCCCTGAAGTCAGGAGGACCTGAGTTCAAATCTGGTCTCAGACACTTTAATACTTCCTAGCTGTGTGACCCTGGGCAAGTCACTTAACCCTAATTGCCTCAGCAAAAAACAAAAAAAAAAAAAAAAGAGTGCATATATACTGGACTTCATCCTGATTTATCTCAGGTCTACTTAACTACTCTTTCATTGCCCAGCACATTATTCTTGCTTCTCCATGGTCATTCCAACAATACAACTTCTTGCATCCATGTATCCCTTGCTTGTCAATAATCAATAATATTTATTAACTCTCTTCTATGTATCAGGAACTATGCTAAGTTTTTTTTCCATTCTGTTCATTCCCAGTCTACCTTCTCTGGAATATCAAAGCACTTCTGGAGAAAGTTACAAGACTGTTGGACTATGAATATTAGAAAAGTATATTATCACAACTGGGTGTTTACAGCTGCATGATAAACCTTTTTTTTTTTTATCTCTTCTTGATCACTTTAGTATTCTCAACAGCAACAAGTCTGACCCTTCTCTCTCTTCAAGCTCTGAATTCCACCTTCAATTGCCTCTCAGAGAATGACCTCAACTTGTATGAGAATATCTATGAATATTTTGTGAGATGAACATTGCTGTTATCCATGCAATTTCTGCATCTCATACATCAACACTGCTGTTTATATAAGCTTTTATGTCACAAAAACCTTGAGACTCAAAGCTGGAAGGTACTTTTCCATTGAGCTTAATCTCCTCAATTACTGAGGCTCAGAGAAATAAAGTGACTTATCCAATTAGTATACAGCAGAGGATTTGAATCCAGATCTTCTGACTACAATACCATGCTGACCTGGCAACATGTCATAATCAGATAGAATGCTGGTCTTGACTGAGGAAGGTTTAAGTTTGAATTCTACTTCAGATATTTACTAATTGTGTGGGCAATTTCCTCATCTGTAAAACTGGGATAATAAAAAAACACCGATCTCACAGATTTGTTTCAAGACCCAAATGAAATGATGTATTTAAAAAAAAAAAACACCTTAAACCTGATATAAATGTTTACTCTTGTTCAACTAAGGAAACTGAGACCACCTAAAGAGATTACCATTATCTGTTTCTCCTTAGTTAAAAGCCAGTAAACATTTATGAAGCACCACAATTTTTTTAACTTTTCTTCTTTCATTTCTTCCCTCTATCTTTCTGTCTCAGAAAAAAGAAATGGTTCTTTTCCTTTGCCAAAACCAATCTTTTCAATGGTGGTCATTATTCCATTGCCTTCTGTCTTCTTCAGGACCATGCTCCTCATTCCATCCCTCATTTTTTTCTTTTTGTTTCTATCTCTCTAAGTCTCTTTCTCTCTTCTCATTGCCCTTCAACAATACCTTCCTTTTTACTGGTTCTTTTTTCAGTCTAAAAACAACCTTGTTTCCCTCATTTGAAAAATAAACAAGTGAAAAAATTTTCTCTTTGACCTTGCTACTCCCTCAAGCCATTATCCTACATTTCTCCCCCAATAACATCCTTTGCTCCTCCACTTCTAAAAAGAGCCATTTCTAATCACTGCCTCCCCCTGTGTTATCATCCATTTACTGCAGTTTGGCTTCTGTCCCCACCATTCCATAAAAATCACTTTCTCCAAGGTCACCAATGACCTCTTTTCGTTCCTTATTTCCCTTAACCTTTCTGCAATATTTGACACCAGTGTTCACAGTCATTTTCTTTAACCAATCAACAAGCCTAAGTTAATGCCTAATTTAATTAATTAATTGCCTAATATGTACCAGGCATTGTGCTAGGAGCTAGGGATACAAAGCCAAAGTGGAAACAATCTCTGCCCTCAAGGAGCTTATTTCTATTGGAGGAGACAACATATGTATATATGCGTGTGTATTTCTATCCAAAGAGAGTATATACAATATAAGTAAATATATATACACATGTATACACATATATATGTATGTATACATATATGGGTATATGTATCCATATGATATATATACAAGGTGGATTTGGGATGGGAAGGGCATTATAAGTGGGATTAGGAATCTTATAGAAAGTCAGGCTGGACTTCTATTATTCTGTTCTTTCTTATCTATTTGACCAATCCATCTTGGTCTTTTTTTGCTAATTCCTCTTCTTTTTCTATCACCCTAAATATGGATATCACTCAAAATTTTATCTCTCTAACCCATTCTATTCATAATCTAATATAATTTAATATGATAATTTTGTATGTATATATACATATATATGCATATGCACATAGATATACACAATTGCATATGTAATGCATTATTATTAAACCTCCTGGTTACCACTATTCTTCTATATTTACTAATGAATTGGCATTTAATAAATGCTTATTATGTATCAAGCACTATACTTAGCCAAAGTATACAAAAGACAAAAGTAAAGAAAGTCCCTGTCCTTAAGGAGCTTACATTTTAATGGAGGAGACAACATATCTGAATAAATAATGGCTAAGGAGAAGTGTTTTAATTTGGGTAGCTACCAAGTTGATGAATGGAGGTTCTGGGGAGCAGATTGAAGAACTCTTTCAAGGAATAGTAGTAGTGTTGAATTTATTATGGTTCCAGAAGTGAAAAGAGGTGGGGAGAACAAACTGGTAAGTCAACTAGCATGAAAGTGGCCTAGGAATGGACAGGACTTACTTGACAATTACTGAGAAGAAAGGTCAAAATTTAATGGCACAGTTTCTAATCTTGGTGGTAAGGAAACTGTTGAAATGCTAGTCAAAGAGAGGATCCTCAGTCCCACATTTCCAGCTCCTGATCCACATTTTCAGTTGTAGGTTTTGCCAAACCCCTCAAACTTAACATGCCCCCAAATAGAATTAATGTTTAATCACTTCCCTAAAAAAAAAAAAAAATCCTTCCTAATAAAACCCAAAGATCTGTTGATAGCATCAGTATCCTCCTGGTTACTCCAGCTCCTATAGGATAAGGGAAGGGAGAATGGAGATGAAGTTCCATTTAATTATATTTCTATAACAAAGACCTGATTTTTCTATGCTAAAATTTAAATGTGAGGTTTTGTAGTTGTAATAATAGCCATATTTATATAGAGCTTTAAAATTTACAAAACATTTTGTATATTTTATCCCATTGGATTCTCACAACAAGCCTGTGAAGTATATATTATTACTATCCCTATTTTATAAATATAGTAAATGAGGCTAAATGCAGTTAACATAGTGAGGAAGTGTCGAAAGCTAGGTTTGATTTCAGGTCCAGTGCTCTAGCTACTACATCACCTAATAGTTCTAGATTTCCCATGACTGACAAGTTTTGACTCTATTATATGAATATATATTTAGTTTGTTATGTAAGTTGGGCCAGGCAGACTAATGTGGGGATAGGGATAGCGTAGGGATCAGGGGTCAGCAATTGTGAACATCTAAGAACACAGAGAGATAGCAATATGATCAGAGAGCTCTAGAAAAACCTGTCTGGTAATTGTCCTTTGCTCTGGAGGAGGACCAAAATGACATCACTATGTTGGAATCAAAGTACAATATGTCTGACTGCAGCTGATGGGGCCAATAACAGCTCAGAAGGCTCTACCACAGGTCACAAGCAAATAGTCCATATGAACATCTGGGGTGGAGATGGCTTGAAATCTGTGCATCTCATATTTCTTTCGAGTTATGGCAGTTGTGTTTTTCTTCCAGAGTGCAGCACCTTCTTTAATGAGAATGTGCCATACTGGCTGTCTTTTGCCAGTGTCTCCCATGCCACGCAATCAATTCCAAAGTTCTTCAGAGAGAACTTAAGAGTGTCCTTGTATAACTTCTTCTGACCTCCACATGAGCACCTGCCTTGAATGAGTTCTCCATAAAATAGTCTTTTAGGTAAATGTGTATTTGGCATTGGAACAATGTCACCAACCCATCGAAATTGTGTGCTCTGCAGTAGTTTGAATGGTTGGCAGTTCACCTGGAGAAAGGACCTCAGTGTCTGGTATCTTACCCTGTCAGGTGATCTTCAGAACCTTACTAAAACAATTGAAATGGAAGTGATTCAGTTTCCTGGCATGGGGCTGGTAGACTGTCCGGGTTTTACAGGCATACAACAATGAAGTCGGTACAATGACTCTGTCCACCTCCAGTGGTAGTCAGTCTAATACCTCTCCTCTCCAAAGTCTCCTTCAGAGCCTCCCAAACACTTAGCTAGCTCTGACAATTCATGTGTCAACTTCATTGTCAGTGGGTATACTGCCAAGGTAAGTGAACTTATCTACAATATTCAAAATTTCTCTATTTGCTATAACCAATGGTTCTACATATGGATATTGTGGTGTAAGCTGGTGAAACAGCTGTTTTCTTGGTGTAAATTTGCACAGGCAGCAGAGAATCAATCCCTACTTGGTTGTATCTCAGCTTCAGAGGCTGCATTGAGTGTACAATCATCTTCAAACAAAAAAATATGCACCTACTCTCCCTCCATAAGAACTGGAGAAGGTAAATAAATTAAAGCAATGGAATGAGCAGCTACTGTACTTTCATACTAGGTAAGATATGGAGATGGAGAAGGAGGGAGTAAAGGAAAGAAGAAAGGAAGAAAAAAGAAAAGAAGGAAGAGAGAAAGAAAGGAGATTTGTTATGGGACTCAACAAAGTTTAGTTCCTCTTGCCACATTTAAGTTCCTAGAATGGATCCAATTGTCCATTTAAAAACATCAATGGATTTCTTCAACCTAGCTCAACTGACAGAGTCATGCAAAAGATATTTACTGAAAAATCACTGGACAAATAACAAAGAATTTCTGGGAGGGTATGAGTCCCAGTTTCCTGTTCAGCTTTATTGGAACATAGCTGCAAGGTAGAGAAAATTCGGGGTGTGATCAAATGTGCATTACATGAACCATGAGTCGTTTCTTTACAGCATGAAACTTCTATTCAATGTTAAAACATAAAGTGCAAGGTCTTTGGAGTTAAAAGGAAGTTTAGATCTCATTTAGTTCAACCCCTTGATTTAACAGGTAAACAAACCAAAGTCATGATTTGAGTGAACTCCTTCATTTTGGAGTATTAATTCTCAACAATGGCTTGTTGTTATTAGTCAGTCATTTCAATCAGATCTGACTTTTCATGACCCCATTCAGGGTACTCCTGGACAAAATTCTGGAGTGGTTTGTTATTTCCTTCCCCAGTTCATTTTGCAGATGAGGAAACTGAGGCAAAAAAATGACTTGCCATTTAGTAAGTGTCTGAGGCCAGATTTGAACTCAGGAAGGTGAATCTTGACTCCAGATCTGGGAGCTCTGTCCATTGCCCCACTTAGCTGCCCCTCTTAACAATAGAGATAGCCTTAAAGACACATTTTCAGATATACCCAACTAGCCAAGTCTATAGGTTTTTCTCACCCATAGCTTTCATTGGTGATTTGATCAGTCCTGGCAAATCATCCAGGCTCCTTTGATCATAAAAACAGGCAAAAGTTAACCAACTTGTAAGTATTTGTGAAACACATAATATACAGAAGTCTGTTTTCTGCTGGGAACAGAAAGAAATGATGAGCTTGAGTTGAACTTCAGGCAGTTATATAGACCAACAACACCAAGAAGACAAACAAACTCAAAGTGGATAAGAGAAAATAGCATCTGGATGTGGGTAAAAAAAGTCCCCTAGTCTTGATTACCCTTCACACCAAAAACTTGCACATTGTAAAAACTCATCCAAGCTACCACAAGGCAAATTGGTTTAGCTCAAACAAATCACCCTCCTCAGTCATTTCGGCCACAGATTTTTCTATATCCTTGTTCATTATTTTCACAAGAGGTAAGCTGTGGAAGAGTATCCACCATTCTGGACTGCCTGCATGGGTACTACTGCACCTACATCCCTTATCTGCTCTCTTTATCTTAATAATTACAGATTCCCTTCACTGGCCATAACAACATGGCTGACATAGCTTTCAATGACTTCATGTGGCTTTGTGCGCTTGTTTCTCCTCAGGCTCTGTTCACTGAGAAGGAAATGCTTGACATGTGAGAACTGGACAGTATGAGATTATGCTTTTGATTTCTTTTCAATTGTATGCAGTTTAGTAAAATATAATCGCACATTTGAACTATCCATATGTGCTGGGTATAGGAAAGGGAAGGATCAGGTTCTAGGAGTCCCAATGAGAACTCCAATAATCCAACAAGCATTTATGAAGCATCTGCTGTATACAAGACACTTTGTTAGTTCCTGAAGAATACGAGGAAAAACAGGGAACTCTTCCTCTTTAGAGGCTTACATTTCAGTGGAAGTACAGAGGGGTCATGTAAACAAAGAACTACACATTGCTATCTGAAGAGAGAGACCCCTTATAAATTAAGAGGATCAGGAAAGGCTCCTCATAGATGATGACAAATGAGCCAAAACTTAAAGAGAGATAGAGATCCTAAGAGGTGAAGGGGTACACTCTAGGCACAAGGGACAACCTGTGAAAAAGTATGATGGTGGAAGATGGGATGATGATTGGGAGGAGCAGCAAGTAGATCAATTTGGCTGGAACATAGAGTACATGAAGGGAAATAGCTTCCTTTTTTAGTCTTTGGATTGTGGCAACACAGACAACAACAATAATAAGCCTCATATTTTCCTTTCATGTCACTGTAATATGTCAGTATATACATAGTTATCCAATGGTTGCCTATAATCTCTGCACTTGGTTCCTTCAGAACAGGCACCTTATTTTTGCCTTTTTTCTTAATTTTCAACATTTAGTACAATGTCTTCCCATAGTACACATGATAAATGCCTGTTGAATAACATGTTGATTGATTCATGTAAATCTTTGCAATTCACATTCTGCTTCCTCATAGCATTCCCATTTTGCAGATGAAGAAATTCAGAGAAATTAACTTTGGGGAGTCACTAGCTAATAGGTATCAGAAGCAAGAAGTGAACCTCAGTCCTTTGATTCCAGTTCTGGTATTCTTTCCATCTTACTATTTTATCAGTGGCAATATTGGGACACTATATCCTACCTTGAAAAAGGTCTTCTCTATCACCAGGGAACTCCCTCTGCCCTCCCCACTACAGAATATACTTCTTAAGATTCTTTCCCAATTGGCTTTTTGACATCATTTGGAAGTACATCCTATTGGAGATATAGGTTCCAGCCTGTTCTAGTCTGACATGTCCTGGCAGCTCTGACCAAAGTGCAATCCTAGGAGATAGAAACTCTTCTATGGGCAATGAAAGTTTTCCAGATAGTTTTAGATTTTGTTTTTGGAAGTTTCAATGGACCACACCTCTGGTGACTTCAAGAACGATGAAAGATCTTTGTGCATTCTCATCCTTGAGTTGAGTGTGCTTTCCTAATAAAAGAATATCCACTGAATAACATGTTAATCATTAGACCAATTGTATGGAACCAGTAGCTTTTCTGAAATAGAGGATTTGGTTTCTTTTGATTTCCTCCCCTACTGCTCTCTGCCCCAGTCAGTGATATAATCACAAAAAGTAAGGGGTAGATAGATAGCAGAAGTAAAGAGCCATACTCTTGTTTGCTGTTGTTCAGTCACGTCCAGCACAACATGACAAAAATCCATGGAATTTTCTCTGTATTGGTTACTCTTTTTCTTCTCTAATCTGTTCTTCCCTCTCCCTGACCTCTTTTCAAACAGATGAGGAACAGCTGCAAATAGGGAGTAGGTAACTTGCCCATGGTCACACAATTAGTATTTGTCTGAGACCAGATTTGAAGTTAGAGTTTTCTGATTCCAAGACTGGTGCTCTATCCATTATATCACCTAATTGTCTCGATGACTTGTTAAATGCAAAGATGTTTCTAAGTCTTGTCCTCTCTTTAAGAAGTATGAAGCAATTCTCTGACTTGGAAGGGCAACTGACCATTGGTTAGGAAAATATCGGGCACAACCTTAAGCTGGATATCTCTAGAATTTAAGGTATCATCAGAGAGTACAGAAACATACTTTCTGAGGAGACATAGATCAGATTTCTTGGCAGGAAGCAGTTTCAAAGAACATAAGTCCTGGCAGCAGAGAAGAGAGCCAGCTCTAACTTCAAGAATTTGGATGGTACAGCCCTTAGGAAGGATGCGGCAATAACCCTAAGGCCACTTGGCCTTAGGAGTGATCTAGTTAAATGACGTATCTATATGACTAGAATGCTAAGACCATAAATATTGTCGGTTGTCAGAAAACAGCCTATTGGTCAGTGATAAGAGTTTCAGAAACTAATAAGCAATAATAATGGAGTGCTTAAAGTTAACACAGGAGCAAAACAAAATTGGATATTCACTACTTGTGATCTAGTGATGTTTCAGGCCTAAAAACACACCCACGGAAGGCTCTCTCCCACCTTCACTCCCTGAACTCTGCCCAAGAACTATGGGTACTGCATCTGCACACAAGATCAAAACCAAACCACTCCTCAACTCCGCCTGTAAGCCATAAAATTAGTAACATGAAGCACCTGGTCTCTCTAACTTTTCCTTATAAATTTGTCTTCTTGCTTCTGATTCTTTGCTAACTTCTTTTGTAATTTAGCTGCTTTAATTGGTGTTACAATTAAAATAAACTTTGTCTCAACTTGGAGATGGGTTTGAGCCTGCAAATTCTTTTGAGATATTTCACAATGCTGGACTGGAAGCCCAACATTTTTGGGTTCTCCCTTGAACCCCAACAGATTCAAAAGAAAACTAGCCCAGAAAGGTGAGAGTCAAGCTGCAGACGTTTATATATGGAAAGCATAGCTGGGTGACCCACCTAGTTTAGATAATGAATATTATGAATATAGGGTCTATCTACTCTGGTTACTATGGATATTAATGAGGAAGCTAGTAATGATTCAACCCTATTTGAAAGAAATTTTAACAGAGATACAGGAAAGATCAACCACATATGGCCAAACTTAAAACTCACCTATACTTGTGAAGCTTGGTGACAGTAAGGGATTCAGATCATTTTGTCTGATTTATACTTCTGTGATTACTGAATGCCAAAATCTCTGCTTTTTTTTTTTCAGCTTTTTTCTCAGCTCCATTTAGACTTTGTGATTTGATGTCACCTCTGCTCTCTTGCTTTTCTACATCTAAAAACTGCCCAGTTCTTATTTTTGTCCCATTCACATCACAATTCTGATTCTACTCATGCAAAAACTACTTAGTTGTATCAGCCAGGTTCCCCAAATCTAAGAAGATTAGATCAGTTTCATGAGCATATAGTTATAAATTTTGCTAGGTCCTAACTCTGACCTGACCCAGGGGAGTAAAACTGAGATGTGATCAGTTCATTGAGAAGGAATCTAGTCCAATCCCCTTGGAACTCTATGCATACATTGTCTACTAACCCTATCTGAGCAAAAGGATTTAATGTCATTGAGAGAAGGGAATGAATCTAAACAGAACCAATTTATTGATTAAAAATGAAAAGAGTGATGGCAAAGTTCTCTATATAAATTTGTGTACTGATGATAGGGCAAGGATGACCCAATCTACAAAAATCCACACCATGGAATGTATACAGGGTCATCTGCCAGATCCCATAGGGATTAAGAGGTAGTTGGGTGATGCAACGGATGGCATACTGTCTCTGGAGTCAGTAAGACATGGTCTCAGAGGCTTACTAGCTGTGCAAGACCTCTATCTGCCTCAGTTTACCCAACTGTAAAATAGGAAAATCTGTACCTACCTTTTAGCATTGTGGGGCTCAAATGAAGTAATATTGTAAAGTACTTAGTATGGTTTCTGGCATATATAAAGTTCTATGTAAATGCTCACCTCCCTTCCTTTCTTGAAATTGAGAGCTAAAAGGATCCTGGCCCTAGGTCACATAGAGACTTGAACCTAAGTTCTCTGACTCCATTTTTATTGCAATTCCCATTGTATCACACTCTTGTGGCCAGGAGCAGATACTGTCTTTGCCCTAGGGAACTCTCAGACTGATAGGGGAGACAGTATATTTACAGAAAGCTAAAAGAAGTCTCAGTAATAATGCAAAGGGTTATCAGGTGGGTCTCTAGAATGGGAGGTTTAAGCCCATTGGGAGAGTCACATGCAAGTAGCTTAGAGCATCAACATAGCATATAGGGAATCTCAAAAAACCAAGGTGCCTACTACCCACAAGTCTTTGGTAAAACTTTGCTCACAGCTTTACTTGGTGGAATGACTGTGTGTTCAGGGCAGCAGACTGTTAGATAAACTAACTATCCTCTAGCCATTTACAGTCTAGATGGGAAGCTTTGATGTAGAGGGAAGTCCAGATGGCATATAGAACACATAGACATGTAAAGGGGGAAGGGAAGGAGACCATAGGCCATAATACTGGGCTAAAGTTAATGAGATGGAATTTAACTCAACTTAACAAACATTTGTTAAGCATGAAACATTTATTATGTTCAAGGCACTGCACTAGGTGATCAGAATACAAAGTTGGAAACAAAGCATTTCCTGCTCTCAAGGACCTTACTTTCCGCTGAGGATAAGCAGTATATACATAGATAAGTAAATAAAAGTTAATTTGAGAAGGGAGAGAATGCTAACAACCCGGAAGAGATGGAACTGGGAGAGTGGATCTGCCAGTGCTTCAGGTAAGAGACAGTATCTGAGCTTAACTTTGAAGAAAATGAAAGATAATTAAGACTTGTGAGTGAGGAGAGAGTGTATTCCAGGCTTAAATGACCTGTGCAGAGAAATAGAGATGAGAGATGGAATTTCAGGTTCTGGCACTAGCCAGAAATATTGACATGTAATTTATAAAGATTTTAAGGCTAGGGAAGACCTGGTTATGTTTGTAGGTCTGGGAGAAGGAATGAGGAAACAAGGAGAGACTTAAGGTGAGTGAGGTAATGAGGGAAAAGTTCTCTCTTTCAGGCATAGAATCCAAGGCTTTCACACTAGGTTTGCCCTTCTCAGCAAGTAATCACCTCTTCCTTAAAATCTGGAGAAAATAGAGAAAGAATGGGGACCAATGTGAAGGGAACTTGAGGTGTGGAATTAGGGAAAAGAAGAAGCTTTGTTTTTCTAAGGAAAATAGGAAGCATGTTTTGTTGTGTTAAAGAGCATAGGGTATGGTTGAAGGACAAAGGTTCCCAAACTTTCTCAGTTCACTGTATATTTAGTATATAGTATTTATTCTATTATTAAATATATTTTTTTCAAAGTATCCCTAGATCAAAAGAAATGCCTAATAGTTTTGCTATTAAGTAACTAGGTACAAACAACTAATAAGAATTTATATTGTAACAAGTTAGTGACTGAAAAAATAATGCATGGAAATTTAAAGAAAAAATATTTAAATTAATTCTTAAATAACTGTAATTATTTATGAATAGAATAGTTGAGCCTGTTGGGCACAGTATAATTATTTTTTAAAACTTTGAAATCAGTTTGGATTCATCTACCTTCATTTCCTATTACACACTAATTTTCATATGGTAGAGTATTTTCATTTTATCATAGCAACACTTAATAAAGATATAATGTCACAAGTGAAATTAGGATAATTAGGACTTTTTGAATGTGGTTGAATATGACCATGTTTCTCACAAAAAGTTAAAGTATCCCATGGTGCCCCTGTGAGTTTGGGGCCCTTCACTGCAATTGTTTGAAAACCATAGGTTGGGGGGATTTGCTGAGTGATTACAGCAAAAAAATAGACTGGAAGTGGCAGTAAAGAGTCTCCCTCTGACCCAGTGTGTCAAGGGGACATGGTGTAGATGACTTCATCTTCTGGATGATTTTCCACAAGCAAGATGGAAAGATTAAGATGGAAGAAGATACTAATGACAGAAGAGGGGTTCTGGAGAACCCAGTGGAAAAGAACCTCAGAAGATGATAGTGACTGGCAAGAAATGTTATTGTTGTTTGTTCTTCAGGGAAGTGGTGTCATGACGTGCAAGTGAATTGGTCTTAGGAATTGGAAGAATTGAATTTGGAATTGGAGGTAGGGCTGTGCAAAGTCACCAGCCTCATTTTCACCTCCAGAGCCATCTGGGTCCAATGACAAGAGATAGATCAGCACGACTGGAAATGGCCCTCCTGAAAAGAAATAAGATAAAGATGAAAGAGGATAAAAAAGGCATGGAAAAAGCAGAAAAGGGTTGGGTTTTTCCTCCCATCAGATTCAGTCACAAAAGGAGATAGAAGTATGTTAGCCATAGGGTAGAAGAAGTATCAGTTAACTGAGGCTCTTATTCTCTCTAGTCTGATGATGAAAGGTGTCATCGTTTCCAAAATCAGGGATGAAAGGGTAGAGGTACCAGGGAGATTGGGCTATCTGTTTGGGCTGATAATCTGCTTATAATTTCCCCATGGGCCTGGCTGAAATTCACATTCAGTGTTTATTTCTTTGTCTCATTTTGAAATGGAAGGGAAGGAAAGAATAAGCATTTATATAATGGCTGTTATGTGCCAGGCACTGTGCTAAGTGGTTTTTACAAATATTATCTCATTTGATCCTCACAATGATTCTGCAAGGTAGCAATAGGTATCTCCATGTCAAGAATGCATTTGGTCTGATTTCTGAGTCCCTTGTCCTAGATCAGCTTCTTAAAGCAGAAGGCATTGTATTTGGGCACTCAGTGATCAGTGCTACCATTTGGTCATATAGTAATGATGGGCAATTTCTATTTTCAAATAAGGCAACTTACTGTGATTCACCTGGATCCCATCTACCAGATTTATTAGATAGGTTGGTGATACAGGTTAAAATAAATTCTAGAGGTTATCAGGACTTCAAGCCAAGTCTCTGAGAGGCTCTAAGGCCAAGGTACCCATGCTTACTTATCAAGAAATGATAGCTATTCTCTCACTCTCCTGTTCCCACATGAGTGGATGACCATGTTATTCTCCCTTCATATAGGCTTCTCTTAAATTTGTGGGTTTCTTGCATGCCATTGGGGTAAAAATATATCCCAAAGAGATCTTAAAGGAAGGAAAGGGCCCCACATGTACAAAAATATTTGTGGCAGCCCTTTTTGTAGTGGCTAGAAACTGGAAATTGAGTGGATGCCCATCAATTGGAGAATGGCTGAACAAATTATGGTATATGACTGTTATGGAATATTATTGTTCTATGAGAAACAACCAGCAGAATGATTTCAGAGAGGCCTGGAGAGACTTGCATGAACTGATGCTAAGTGAAATGAGTAGAACAAGGAGACCATTATACCATTATACACAACAATAACAAAATTATATGATGATCAAGTCTGATGGGCGTGGTTCTCTTCAACAATGAGATAATTCTAACCAGTTCAATTGTTCAGTGATGAAGAGAGCCATTTATACTCAGAAAAGGGCCTAGGGAACTGAGTGTGGTTCACAACATAGCATTTTCACTCTTTTGTTGTTGTTTGCTTACATTTTATTTTGCTTCTCTTTTTTCTTGTGTGGTACTATAATTGTGTAAATATGTATACATATTTTGGATTTAACATATATTTCTACCATGTTTAACATATATTAGACTACTTGTCATCTAGGGGAGGGTGTGGGGGAAGGGAGGGAATTGGAACAGAAGGGTTTGCAAGGGCTAATGTTGAAGAATTGTCCACTGCTTTGAAAAATAAAAAGCTTTAATAAAAAAAAAAAAGAGATGTATGACGACAAAAAGAGGAAGGCCAGCTGTGTGGTAATGAATGAATGATAACTATTGGAAAACCAATGCTACATTGGTATCCATGGATAATGTGTGATATGATACCTTAAGCTCTGGACCTGGATTCAAACTTAGGTGCAACTCCTCTAAATTAATGTCTTTGGAACTTATATTGTCCTACCTAGACTTGTTTCTAAGAATATAACTTGATTACAGTTTCAATATAAGTCTCCATAGATGTAGGTAAAAGGGTTTGCCAGTATGCTACAATCACTCAAGTAACAATGCATATACTGAGGTCCAGGACAATCTTTACTTCACCTTATAGAAATGCATAAAACTGCTCATAAAGAGTTGATAAACTTTTCCCATTGTGGTTGGATCCAGTTTTCATTCAGGGCTCTAGTCTATAGTGCCACCTTGTAGGTTGGACTCCCCTTAAAAAAGAAAAGAACATGGGGTTGCTAGAAAAGCAATTACTTAAACATTTCCATGAGACTCTCATCCATGCCTACTTCTAGCTGCATGACCCTGGGCAAGTCATTTATATAGTGTTTAGCTCAGTATCCTTAACTATAAAAAGGGTGTAATAATAGTACCTACCTCCTAGGGTTGTTTTGCAAAATAAAATGAGATAATATTTGTAAAGCTCTTAGCATAACGTCTGTCACATAGTAAGTACTTAATAAATGTTTATTTCCTTTTCTCCTTATCCCCCCATTTTCCTCCTTACTCCCCAAGATATGCATATAAGCCTCCAATTTTATACTATTATATAACATTAAGAAAAATGAATTATTGCCATAGATAGGTGTTCCCCAATATTCCAGTGAACCCCCTTTTATCCCACAGAGTCAAACAAGCATCCTGAGAGTTTGAATAACCCTGGAAAGAAAACACACTTGGAGTACCTAGACAAGCACGTTGGTGAGGTCTACTCTCTTTTAAAAAAATCTATTTTTATGCTTCATTATTTAAAAATTATTTTTATTGCTAACTTTTGCTTTTATATCACCTACATTTATCACTCTATCGCACATCTCATTTCCTCCAAGAGGCAGTATTCAGCAGTATTAACTAATGTATTAAAAAGATTCATGTTATATGAAAAGTTGTTTTGTTGCTTGTTCTTCATTCTCAAAAGAAGGCCAGGACATCAGGGAAGTGAGGTCATGACATGTAAGTTAATTGGATTTAAGTAAGGGAGGACTGTGTACCATATGGTCTCTCATTTCTGCCAAAAACAAGAAGAAGAATTGGGGGGGGGGGAGCAGCAAAGGAGGAGAATGAATAAGAAGAGGAGGAGGAGGAGGAGGGACAGCATTTTCATATATAGTAATCTCTTTGGGGCCAGGCTTGATCATTATAATTTTTCAACATGTTTGAACTGCTGCATCTTTGTTCTTTTCTATATTCATGATATTTCTTTTTTTTATTTGTATCATAGTTGTGTATATTGTTTTCTTCATTGTGTTTACTTCACTTTGTATCTGTTTATATGTCTTTCCGTGCTTCTCTGCACCATCACATTCATTGTCTCTTATCACAGTGATACTCCATTTCATTCCTTTTCCCAGTTAATAGGCAATCTACTTTCTTTCCAATTCTTTGCTGCCATAAAAAGTGCTATTGTAAAGGCATTTTGGGGAATAGAGTTTTAGTCTGAACTCAGAGACCTACAGAATCATCTAAAATTGAAATACTAATTTAAGGGCTTGGACTCTCCCACAAGGGAAGTAGAGTTGGAATTGCTAAGGAAGTGGCCCTTTTCCTATTAAACTCACATGCTCCAAATGACTATAACAGCAGAGGTCAACTTCCAGAACTATTGTTTCCCCATTAGTCCCTTTGTAATCCCCCAACTGTGAGGTGGGAGGGCATGAGCTTGTTCACCCCAAGGAGTTGGTGCTCTCTAGAGAACTCCCCCCTTTTATTCTAAAAAGCTGGATATTAGACCTCTTGAATTTGAGGTTGTCAAAGAGGTTATTCTGAGGTTGTCACTATGCAGAAACTTTTCTTTCTTTAAAAGGATAGATTACAGAACTTTCAAAGTTTGGTTATTAGAGTACTCCATGTCTGTCCTGGGGTTCTAATAATTGCCTAGGAACTCAATTAAATAATTGGCATTTCTTTCTTTTTTTATTGAAGCTTTTTATTTTCAAAACATATGCAAGGATTAAGACAACTCTGAGGTAGTGGTACCACTACATACCTGTCAGGTTGGCTAAAATGACAGGAAAAGATAGTGACGGGTGATGGAGGGGATGTGGGAAAACTGGGACACTGATACATTGTTGGTGGATCCAACCATTCTGGAGAGCAATTTGGAACTATGCTCAAAAAGTTATCAAACTGTTCATACCCTTTGACCCAGCAGTGTTTCTATTGGGCCTATATCCCAAAGAGATCTTAGAGGAGGGAAAGGGACCCACATGTGCAAGAATGTTTGTGGCAGCCCTTTTTGTAGTGGCTAGAAACTAGAAACTGAATGGATGCCCATCAATTGGAGAGTGGCTGAATAAATTATGGTATATGAATGTTATGGAATATTATTGTTCTATAAGAAATGACCAGCAGGAGAGGCCTGGAGAGAGTTGCATGAACTGATGCTGAGCTAAATGAGCAGAACCAAGAGATCATTATACACGGCAACAACAATACTATATGATGATCAATTCTGATGGGCATGGCTCTCTTCAACAATGAAATGTTTCAAATCACTCCCAATTGTTCAGTGAAGAAAGCTATATACACCCAGAGAGAGGGATATGAAATGTGGACCACAACATAACATTTTCATGCTCTCTATAGATGTTTGCTTGCATTGTGTTTCCTTTCTCTGATCTTTTTTTTGTAGATACGATTTTTCTTGCACAACAAGGTAAGTGTGGAAATATGTATACATATATTTGATTTGTCAGGTATTTTAACATAATTAACATGTAGTGGATTTCCTGTCATCTAGGGGAGGGGTGGGCACTAAGGGGGGAAAATTTGTAATGGAAAGCTTTGTAAGGGTCAATGTTCAAGAATTACCCATACATACGTTTTGCAAATAAAAAGCTTTAATAAAGAAAAAAAAAATCCTTACCAAAAAAAAAAAAAAAA
>JAJPUD010003147.1:241515-268672 GCA_023553655.1 Myrmecobius fasciatus | reverse complement strand
GTTTTGCTTGTCTTCTCAGTGCGTGAGGGAGAGAATTTGGAACTAAATATTTTAAAATAAAACAATGTTAAAATAAATATTTTTTTAAATTAAAAAAAAAAAAAAAAGAAAGAACTCTGGAGAAGGTCAGTTTCAGACGCACAGGGGATTGGCAGCTTGCCGCACTCAGACGCCAAAGCACAGCTGGGGCAGAGTGGGACTGGGACAGAGGTTGGTGGATTTTAGGTACCCAGGAAGTCCCTGGGAGATGCTTGGGCCACTTTGCTCTGCTTGCGGGCAAGTGCTTTGGCAGATCTGCCTTTGGTAAAGGGTGGATTGGGAGCAGCTGAAAGCATGGTCATAGTGTGGATCTAGCCCAACTAGCCCGCCCTGGAAGTCAACTCGGCAAACTGCCCCAGGGCAAATTGAAATGGGCTACAGGTCCTGTGCTTGATTCAGACCTCAGCTCAAAAACATGAGCAAAAAGCAGAAGAGAGCTCTCAACATAGTCAGTTTTTATGGAGAGAAAGAAGGGCAGACCCCAAATTCTGAGGTTCCTAAAGGGAATGCAATCCCAGAGGAAGCCACAAAGGCGGACATGAGCTGGTCCCCTTTTCAGAAGACTTACCTGGAAGATTGCATAAAGAATGTAAAAAGAGAGGTAGAAGAAAAATGGGGAAATGAATTGAAATCAGTGCAAGAAGACAATAATGCTCTGCAACAGAGATGTGAAAAACTGGAAAACAAGACTGGTGAAATGGAAAAAATCACCAATTCACTGGAAAATAAAAATGGTGAATTGGAAAAAGTCATCAATTCACTGGAAAATAAAAATGGTGAATTGGAAAAAGAATGCAATGAACCAAAAAATTCAATTGGCCAGTTACAAAAGGAGCTAAAAAAAGATGTGAAGGAAATAATACTTTAAAAATTAAAATTGAACAAATAGAAGAGAATGACTCAATAAGACTTCAAGAATCAGTCAAACAAAAACAAAAAAATGAAAAAATAGAAGAAAATATGAAATATCTCCTACGAAAAACAACTGACTTGGGAAACAGATCCAGGACAGACAATCAAAGGATTATCAGACTCCCTGAAAGCCACGATGAAAAAAAGAACCTTGATGCTGTCTTCCAGGAAATCATGAAAGAAAATTGCCCTGATGTTTTAGAATCAAAAGGCAAAATTGGCATTGAAAGAATTCACCAATCACCTCCTGAAAGAGACCCCAAAATTAAAACTCCAAGGAATATTGTGGCCAAATTTCAAGACTATCACACCAAGGAAAGGATATTGCAAGCAGCTAGAAACAGTTCAAATATCGAGGAACTGTAATTAGAATCATACAAGATCTGTCAACTTCCACATTAAAAGACCACAGGGCCTGGAATCAGATGTTCTGAAAGGCAAAAGAGCTTGGATTACAGCCAAGAATAAGTTATCCAGCTAGAATGAGCATTATCTTCCAGGGAAGAAGATGGTCATTCAATGATACAGGAGAATTTCACCTATTTCTAATGAAAAGACCAGATCTGAACAAAAAATTTGACCTCCAAATACAGAACTCAAGAGAAGCATAAAAAGGAAAAAAGGAAAGAACTCTTGAGAACTATATTTCTACTATGGGTATTCTTAAAGAATGGGGGTATAATTAGATTTTACTTTGATAATAAGGGAAAAGGAATTAGAGGTGGAAGGGATATCATACTGGAAAAAAGGGGTTAGGAGACAAAATAAAGTTAAAAAAAGGAGGTAAAATAAGGCAAAATCTCATGAAGAGACATAGAAAATCTAATATAATTGAGGGAAAGAAGGGAGGGAGATGAGTATTGTGTAAATCTTACTCTCCTTAGATTGGGCTCTAAGAGAGTATATCATACACATTTGGCTTCAAAGAAAAACTTGACCCTCTTTATAGGAAAGTAGGAGGGAAAGGAGGAAAAGAAAGGGATAGACAAATAGAAGGATTAGGGGAAAGGTGTAAAAAGAGGGAAGGGTTCTAAAGAGAGGAGAACTGTTAGAGGGAGGTGGTCATCAAAAATAAAATTCTGTGGAGGGGGGAAGGGAGAAAGGGGAAAGGGAAGAGAAAATCATAACTCTGGGTAAATAAGATGGTAGGAAATACACACATAGTTATTTTAACTGTGAATGTGAATGGGATGAACTCTCCCATAAAACGGAAGCAGATAGCAGACTGGATTAAAAGCCAGAATCCTACAATATATTGTTTACAAGAAACACAGCTAAAACATAGAGATACATACAGAGTGAAGGTAAAGGGCTGGAGCAGAATCTTTTATGCTTCAGGTGAACAAAAAAAAGCAGGGGTAGCAATCCTTATCTCGGGTCAAGTAAAAGCAAAAAATAGATCTAATTAAAAGAGATAAGGAAGGAAACTATATTTTACTAAAGGGTACTATAGACAATGAAGTTGTATCAATACTAAATATATATGCACCAAGTAGTATAGCATCCAAATTTCTAGAGGAGAAACTAACAGAGATGCAAGGAGAAATAGACAGTAAAACTATACTAATGGGGGATCTCAACCTTGCTCTCTCAGAATTAGAAAAATCAAACCACAAAATAAATAAGAAAGAAGTTAATGAGGTAAACAAAATGTTAGAAAAGTTAGGTATGAGGAAATTGAATCGCAATAGAAGGGAGTATACTTTTTTCTCAGGGGTTCATGGAACTTATATGAAAATTGATCATGTGTTAGGGCATAAAAAACCTCAAAATCAAATGCAGAAAAGCAGAAATAGTAAATGTATCCTTTTCAGATCATGATGCAATAAAAATCACATGTAATATAAGGCCAGGAGAAAACAGACCACAAGTTAATTGGAAATTAAATAATTTAATCCTGAAGAATGAATGGGTGAAAGAGCAAATTATAGACAGAATTGATCATTTCATCCAAGAGAATGACAATAAGGAGACAACATACAAAAATTTGTGGGATACGGCCAAAGCGGTTATAAGGGGTAATTTTATATCTCTAGATGTTTACTTGCATAAAATAGAGAAAGGAAAGTTCAATAAATTGGGCTACAATTAAAAAAGCTAGAAAAAGAACAAATTAAAAACCCTCAATTAAATACCAAATTGGAAATTCTGAAAATAAAAGGGGAGGTTAATAAAATTGAGGATAAGAAAACTATTGAATTAATAAATAAAATTAAGAGTTGGTTTTATGAAAAAACCAACAAAATAGATAAGCCTTTAGTTAATTTAATTAGAAAAAGAAAAGAGGAAAATCAAATTGTTAGTCTCAAGAATGATAAAGGAGAAATTTCCTCCAATGAAGAGGAAATTAGAGCAATAATTAGGAGTTACTTTGCCCAACTTTATGCCAGTAAGTTTGATAATCTAAATGAAATGGAAGAATATCTACAAAAATGTAGATTGCCCAGGTAAACAGAAAAGGAAATAAATTATTTAAATAGGCCCATATTAGAAAAAGAAATAGAACAAGCTATTAACCAAATCCCTAAGAAAAAATCTCCAGGGCCAGATGGATTTACATGTGAATTCTACCAAACATTCAAAGAACAATTAATTCCAATACTATACAAACTATTTGAGAAAATAGGGACAGAAGGTATACTATCAAATTCCTTCTATGATACCGATATGGTGCTGATAGCTAAACGAGGTAGGGTGAAAACAGAGAAAGAAAACTATAGACCAATTTCCCTAATGAATATTGATGCAAAAATCTTAAATAAGATATTAGCAATGAGATTACAGAAAGTCATCCCCAGGATAGTACACTATGACCAAGTAGGATTCATACCAGGAATGCAGGGCTGGTTCAATATTAGGAAAACTATCAGCATAATCAATTATATTAATAACCAAACTAACAAAAACCATATGATTATCTCAATAGATGCAGAAAAAGCATTTGATAAAATCCAACACCCATTATTATTAAAAATACTAGAGAATATAGGAATAAATGGGCTTTTCCTTAAAATGATTGGTAGTATCTACTTAAAACCATCAGCAAGCATCATATGTAATGGAGTCAAACTAGAACCATTCCCAATAAGATCAGGCTTGAAACAAGGCTTCCCACTGTCACCATTATTATTTAATATTGTCTTGGAAATGTTAGCTTTGGCAGTAAGAGAAGAAAAAGAGACTAAAGGAATTAGAGTAGGTAGTGAGGAAACCAAATTATCACTCTTTGCAGATGACATGATGGTATACTTAGAGAACCCTAGAAACTCGACTAAAAAATTACTAGAAACAATTCACAACTTTAGCAAAGTCGCAGGATACAAAATAAATCCACATAAACCATCAGCATTTTTATATATAACCAATAAAGTTCAGCAGCAAAAAATACAAAGAGAAATTCCATTCAAAATAACTGTTGATAGTATGAAATATTTGGGAATCTATCTGCCAAGGAAAAGTCATATATGAACTAAACTACAAAACACTCTCCACACAAATAAAATCAGACCTAGTCAATTGGAAAAACATAAAATGCTCATGGGTAGGCCAAGCAAATATAATAAAAATGACAATACTACCCAAACTAATTTATTTATTTAGTGCCATACCAATCAAACTCCCAAGAAATTATTTTACAGATCTAGAAAAAATAGCAAAATTCATTTGGAAAAACAAAAGGTCAAGAGTTTCAAGGAGATTAATGAAAAAAAAAGGCTGATGATGGTGAACTTGCTGTACCAGACCTAAAACTATATTATAAAGCAGTGGTCATCAAAACCATTTGGTACTGGCTAAGAAATAGAGTAGTCAATCAGTGGCATAGGATAGAATCACAGGACAAACTAGGCAATAACTATAGCAATTTAGTGTTTGATAAACCCAAAGATCCCAGCTTCTGGGATAAGTACTCATTATTTGACAAAAACTGCTGGGGAAATTGGAAACTAGTGTGGAAGAAATTAGGGCTTGACCCATATCTAACACCACATACCAAGATAAGATCTAAATGGGTTCATGATCTGGATATAAAGAGTGATATTATAAGTATATTATAGGAACGTAGCATAGTTTACTTCTCAGACCTATGGAGATGGAATAAATTTATGTCCAAAGAAGAACTGGAACTCTTAATTGAACACCAGATATATAATTTTGACTATATTAAGTTAAAAGTTTTTGTACAAACAAAACCAATGCAGTCAAGATTAGGAGGGAAGCAATAAATTGGGAAATCATCTTTACATTTAAGGGTTCTGATAAAGGTCTCATCTCTAAAATATATGGAGAATTGTCTCATATTTATAAAATTTCAAGCCATTCTCCAATCGATAAATGGTCAAAGGATATGAACAGACAATTTTCAGAGGATGAAATTAAAACTATTTATAGTCATATGAAAAGGTGCTCCAAATCACTATTGATCAGAGAAATGCAAATCAAGACAACCCTGAGGTACCACTACACACCTGTCAGATTGGCTAAAATGACAGGAAAAGTTAATGATGATTGTTGGAGGGGATGTGGGAGGGCCGAGACACTGATGCATTGTTGGTGGAGCTGTGAACAGATACAGCCATTCTGGAGAGCAATTTGGAGCTATGCTCAAAAAGTTATCAAACTGTGCATACCCTTTGACCCAGCAGCATTTCTGTTGGGCTTGTATCCCAAAGAGGTCATAAAGGAAGGAAAGGGCCCAACATGTGCAAGAATGTTTGTGGCAGCCCTTTTTGTAGTGGCTAGAAACTGGAAACTGAATGGATGCCCTTCAATTGGAGAATAGCTGAATAAATTATGGTATATGAATATTATGGAATATTATTGTTCTGTAAGAAACGACCAGCAGGACGATTTCAGAGAGGCCTGGAAAGACTTGCATGAACTGATGCTGAGTGAAATGAGCAGAATCAGGAGATTATTATACACGGCAACAACAATACTATATAACGATCAATTCTGATGGACATGGCTCTCTTCAACAATGAAATGTTTCAAACTGTTTCCAGTTGTTCACTGAAGAAAGCCATATACACCCAGAGAGAGGGATGTGAAATGTGGACCACAACATATCATGCTCTCAATTGATGTTTGCTTGCATTGTGTTTCCTTTATCTGATTTTTCTTTCTTGTATATGTGATTTTTCTTGCACAACAATGATAAGTGTGGAAATATGTATACATATATTCAATTTGTCAAGTATTTTAACATAATTAACATGTAGTGGATATCCTGCCATCTAAGGGAGGTGTGGTGAGTAGGGGGGAAAATTTATAACAGAAAGCTTTGTAAGGGTTAATGTTGAAGAATTACCCTTACATATGTTTTGCAAATAAAAAAAAGTATACTTTTGAGAGACTTCCAAATATTTATTCATTCTATACTTATTTTAGTAAGATTTCCTTTTATATTATTCCTTTTTGTATTTTATAATGGTCATTTAAAAATTGGGTTGATATTCCCTCATGAGTTTCTTTTATATGCTGATGCTTTACCAAATTATTGTTTGAATTAACTTATTTGCTGATCATTATTAGTAAATTGATTTTTTTGTATTTTGGTTTTTGTTTACCTAAATTTGTGGTTTTAATTTTTTTCTCTTGGCTTAGTGCTATAACTAGTATTTCTGGAGATATGGCAGATAACCAGAAAAGAAGGCTTTTTTTTGCTTTATTTTTTTATTTGTTGAGAAAGACTCTAGTGTTTTTCTATTGTCTGTAATGCCAACTCTTGGTTTTGTGATAATTCTTATCATATAACAAAAGGTTTTTTCCTTCCAAGTTTCTTAACCTGAGGTCCATGACTTTGCTTTAAACATGTGGATATGTTTATTTCAATATTATTGGTTTCCTTAGTAATTCCATTAATCTGATTTTGTGAATTTTAAAACATTTTAAGAGATCCATAAATTTTACCAGATTATCAAAGAGATTCATCTCTCTCTTTCTCTCTCTCTCTGTCTGTTTCTCTCTCTCTTTCACACACACACACACACACACACACACACACACACACACACACACACTAAAAATCCAGACACTGTACAACTACAATGTTTTCCTTTGTCAAAAGTTTTTTCTTTATTGATATCATAGGGTTGTAGATAATTTTTGTTTTTAATATGATTAATTACACTAGTTATTTTCCTAAAACTGAACCATTCTTACACTTCAAGTATAAATTCAAACTTCATCAAAGTTAATTATTTCTTCAATAAATTACTTTAGTCTTTTTGTAGGATTTTTATTAAAATTTTAATTGATATTAATTATATTGGTTTATACTTCTTTTTCTTTGTTTCATACTTTCTTGTATCAAGTATCAAGACTATGATTCATCAAAGAAGTTTGGTAATATGCTTTCTCAATTTCTGAAGGAAAAAAATTGTACACAAGTATTAATGTTTTTTTAAAAAAATCTGTTAGAATTATCTTGCCAATTCATTATCATATAGATTTTCTCTCTATGATATTTCCTTATTAAGGATCCCTACTTCATGTTTTCTTAATTTGAATCGTTTAAAGATTTTAGGAAAGATTTTAAAGCTTTAAAGATTTTGCCCTATTTCTTTTGAATTCTTAGTTTTGTGGCACACAACTTTTAAAAAATATATTTGAAAAAACCAAATAAGAAAAAAAACTGAAAAGATTTTTTAATGCAAAACAAAATAAAATGAAACAAAAGAGAACATTATCATGTGCCCAGCAGACCATCAAGAAGGATTCAAAATATATAACAACAAATTACCAGTTCAAGAAAGTGTATATACGTACATATATTAGTATAAGAAATTATATTCATGAGTGTCCATCTTTTCCTTACTTCCTTGTAAATTGTTCTTTTGTTCTCTACTCAACCAACACCTTTTTTACTTTATTCTCTTCTCCCCTTTCATTCATTCTTTCCACCACCCTCAAGCAGACCATAGTTAAGAAGAATATATTTTTGTATAAATAAGTAGATATATAAATACATATACATATATACCCCCACTTCCCCACTTACACACACATATCTTTCCCTTCCTTAACTTGCCTTGCTATTTCTTGATTTTCCCCAATCCATAAATCCCTCCCTTGTCTTCTTTCCTCACCTTTCACTTCCCTGTTCAGCCATAACTCTCCCCTAATTTCTTTATAAATTTTGGAGGATGTTATACCCTTCATATTATATATGTAGTGTTGTCTATTTAAACCATTTCCAATGTGAGTAGGTTTTCAGAACTATAAGCCTTCCTCTCCCTTCTAATGCCTCTATGTCTATTCTTACTCTGCTCTTCATTTGTTAACACAATTACTATTTTTGCCTTAACTCTCCCCCAATCTTTCTTTTGGGCTGCCCTATGTTGATGTCAACCCGAAACATATGGTATACATTTCTCATGTAAACAAACAAACAAACAAACAATTTGTCCATGTTGAGTTCCTTGAAATCAATATTTGATATTGGCTCTTATATGTTAAATTTTCTATTAAGTTCAGGTTCTTGCTAGAAAGTCCTGAAAATCTGCAAGTTCATTAAATGTCCATTTTTTTCTTATTCAATACTACAAACAATTTTGCTGGATATGATGTTTTTGCCTGCAGGCCTAGTTATTTTAAATGCTGGAAGATATGATTCCAGAATCTGCAATCTTTTGTGACTGTTGATAAGTCCTGTACAATTCTAATTGTAGCTCTAGCATATTTGAATTTTTTTCTTGTTTCTTGCAAAATTTTCTCTTTGAGCTCTGGGTTTCAGAATTTTGTAATATTAGTCCTATGTGTTTTCCACAAAGGCTCTCAGAGTTCAGGTGATGATCGGTGGGTTTTTTTCAATTTCTACTTTCCCTTCATGTTCTATCAATTCAGAACAATTTTCTTGGATTATTTCTTGCATTATTGTGTCAAGATTCTTTTTTGGTCACAGCTTTCAGGTCACTGCTTTTATTTTTTCTTCTTGACTGTTCTCCAGATCTGTTATTTTTCTTATGTTTCACATTCTGTTCTATTTTTTCATACTTTATCATGTGTTTTGTTATTTCTTGGTCTCTTATAGCTTTATTGGTTTCCCCTTGCCCAATTCTAATTTTTTTTTCTTGCTGAGGAAATTGGGCTTAAGTGACTTGCCCAGGGTCACACAGCTAGGAAGTGTTAATTAAGTGTCTGAGGCCAGATTTGAACTCAGGATTTCCTGACTTCAGGGCTGGTACTCTATCCACTGTGCCACCTAGCTGCCCCCTCCAATTCTAATTTTCAAAGAGTTGTTTTCATCTTTGAGATTCTGCATCTCCTTTTCTAATTGGTTAAACATTTTTTTCATAATCTTGTTTTTATTGGATGGTTTTTATTTATTTATTTTTCACTTTTTCTTCAAAGTCTTTCATTTGATTTTTAAATTATTTTTTGAGCTCTACAAATTCTCTCTACCAGGGAACCCTTTTTGTTACTTTTGGGGATTAGAAGTTTTTTTTGTTTTTGTTTTTGTTTTTGTTTTTTTAACTTCAGTATCCTCCTCTGAAAATTAACTCGTCTTCCCTGTTCCCATAGTAAGTTTCTATGGTGGGATTCTTTCTTCTTTACTGATTAATTTTTTTAATAGGAGTTATTAATATAAGCTCCTCTAATCGTGGGGTTAGAGAATAGTGCCTCAAGCTTCCTTCAACTCTCTCCTCTGATCTAGAACCCCAAACCAAGAACTCCACCCTCCAACAAGTGCCCACAGCCAGTAGTACCCCCTGCCTCACTGCCTCTGCACTCTCAGTATGCTGACTCTTTCTTGTCCAAGGCAGTGTCTCAGTCTTCCCAAATTTAGACCATGACTCCACAAACAGTCCAGGAAGTGAAAGTTTCTGTGGCTCTTGCTTAGGGTTCAGCCACACCCAGCTCACAACAGGGTTTTCCACTTGATGTTTCTGTGGAGATAGCTTGGAGGTGTTTGCATTTAATACAGGTTAATCCGGCCTGGCATCTTTCATCAGATCTTCTCAGTTTGTACCTGAAGGACCCCTGTTCTGCTCCAAGTCTTCTTGGTTTTTCATCAGTCTATGTTTGCCCTGCGGAGCAAATTTGTTCTATTTGTAGGGGAAATCTGGAGAACTTGAAATTCACCAACCTATTCCACCATCTTCCCAGAATCCTCCCTCTGTTATTCAACTTTATATAGAGTAGGTTCTGAGGATTCTTTTAATTTTTTCTATTTTAATTTTGGACCTCTATTTTTCAAGATTTTTCATTTTGTACTTATTTTGTATTTGGTGATCTTTTAAAAATTTTTCTAATTTTTAAATTGAATATACTGCTCACTAATTCTCTTTTTCTAATTTTTAAAAAAGTATAATTCTAAAATTTTATAAATTTATAGCTCTATAGCTTTTTTTAAAAATACAGGTATTTTTCTTCTGATGATTGATTTTAGTATGGTATTTCATCATGATTATTGATTTTCATTGTATCAAAGTCTATACCATCTCACTTTTGGATTCATATGTCCCCACCTATTTTGGAACCAATCTGCCCTCCCTAAAGCCACTTCCAGAATTTTTCCCCTATTTCCATCACTCAATGACTTCTCCTCCTTTGAAATTCATGCAAACTCTAACTAGCACTCAATCAAATTTCTGGCAGCTGTGGTCTACAAACCTCCATGTAATTGTCTTTTCTTTCTCAAAAAGTGTGATACATGACTCACAATTTTTCTCTGCTCCTCAACTTATGAACTCATGCTAGAAGACTTCAGCATTATCTTGACTCTTCCTTAAACACTCTAACCACATGATTTTTAATTGGTCTACTCTTCTATCTCACCTCAACCTCAAACAAATATGGTCACGTTCTTGATCTTGTCATCACTCACAAATATACCACTGATGTTTAAGAATCCCAAAATTTCTTTATCTGACCATAATATATTGGCTTTCCATTTCTCCTTTGCCTTCCCTTACCAAACCATATTCTTTTTCCACAGCCTCATTTTTAGTCCCTTGGTCGTTCATTTCTCTCCCAGCCCATTATTCTTACTTTAATTACTTTCTTCTCTTTTCACCATCTTGATCGTTTAGTGAACCAATTTAACTCTGCACTGTTCTCTTGAGTTCTTGGCCCCTTTATCTTATCATGAATTGTACCCTGTTGAGTCTCAGCCTTGGAACCAAAACCTGCCTCTTTTGCTCTTACATAGGTGCTCCTTTGGAAAAAAATCATGCAATCATCCTGACTGGATGTACTACTACTTCAAATTTATGTTACACAATCTCAACTATATGCTCATTGTTGCTAGGTAATGCTTCTATATTTCCATCATCAAGTCATTATTATCCCAGACTCCACAGCTTTCCCTCCAAACTTTTTTCATCCCTCCTTAAGCACCCTGTTTTTCCTTTTCCCTAGCATCTTAGCTAAGAAAATTTCCCCATATTTTACAGGGGAAAATATGAAACGTTTGGCTCTGAGTTTCCACTTCTTAACTCTTCCTCATCTTACATCATTCAGATGCTTTCTGTCACTTGCTCTTCCTTCACATCTATCACACACACAGAGATATTCTTATTTCTTACCATGGCAAATCCCTTTATCTGCACAACTGATCCCATTCTATTGTCTCCCCCAAAAGAATGCTCCCTCTATTACAAGCACTCTATCACCGTATTCAATGTCTCCTCCTCTATGGGCCCTTTCCCTACTTCCTACAAACATCCCCATGTCTCTTCCACCATCAAAAAACCTTCATTTGTATCTTTCATCCCTGCTAAATGTTATACTAAATGTGTTCTGCTCTTTGTGGCTAAACCCCTTGAGTAGGCCCTCTACAATATGTACCTGCTCTTTCATCTCACTATCTACTTAACTCCTTATAATCTGGCTTCTGACCACATCAGTCCACCAAAACTGCTCTCTCTCTAGTTACCAAGGATCTCTTAATGATCAAATCCAATGGTCTTTTCTCAATTCTTTCCTCTTGACTTTTCTGCTGCAGCCTTTGATAATGTTGATCACCCTCTTCTCCTTCATACTCTCTTCTCCGTAGCTTTTTTGTGGACTTCACTCTCTCCTAATTCTCTTCCTTCCAATTAGACCAGTCCTTCTCATTCTCCTTTGCTGGATCCTTATCCAAATCATACCCTCTAACTACAGGTTCTTTCTTTTGAAGTTTTTTAAACCCCCTTTTCATTAATTGTGCCAGCACTTCTCTCTTCTGCGATTTTCTATAACTTAGCCTCCTATTTGAAAAAAAAGTCACCCTAAGTTGAGCAGAGGTAAAGTATTATTTCAGTTCCACTGATGTGGCTATGTTAGCACCTTGTGAGATTTCAGGAAACATCTTTTTTTTTTTAAGGTTAGCATTAGAGAAATACAAAGAATGTCAAAGGTTGCTTTTCCCCCTTCTTTCTAGAATAGAGCAGCATAGCATCTTCACACAAAGCAGCACTTTGTACAGCACTTATATTGATTTTTAGTTTCCACTGATTAGTAGTTAGAATGGGGGGAAAGGCAACAGGTAATCTGTTATACTGAGCAAGTCGAATAAGTCAATAAGGTCTGTTTTGCCCCTCCAGAAAAAGTAAGATAAAGAAACTGATAAATGAAGCTATTTAAAAACTGTTGTCTTATGTTATTATCATATAATAATATAACTACTATTATATAATTAGGTGTTGGAGGGGGATGGAAGAGATGAAAATAAAAGCTCTGGATCTTAAGCACAGATTAACTTAAAAAAGATTGTATCTGGTATTCTAGTATAGTCAGACTAGTATTCCTCTTCAGCAAGTATGCCTCCCAAGAAAAAGGAATGTGATATACATACTGAGTAGAAAGGTCAATCGTGAAATGAGGGGGACCTGGGTTCAAAACCTACCTACAACATGTATTTTCTATGAAAACAAGGAAAAGTCATTTAAACTCTTAATCTCTGCCACCCTAAGGCAGATATAAGTCAGTAAGCTGTTTCAGAAGAGGTTTCCATGCTAAGCTTTCCTTCTGCTGATGAAATTACAGGTCCAGACCTTCTTTTCTTTTTTTTTCTCTTTTTATGGCAACACACCAAAACACAAGTAATGTGCCCCAGAAATCTTGTAAAAAATTGCACAGCAAAGAGTGAATTATATGTTTTGACCTTGAGGTTAAATGCAACTCAAGCAATATTAGGTATGCAGTCCCTTTTCCAAAGACATTATAAAATGTCTTTGTCACATATGAAAACTCTTCAATTGTAGCTCAGATAAACAATTCTCAGTCCAAGATTTAAAATGCTCTAACATAACAGCTCTTCCCTACCTTTCCTGTCTTATTTTATACCATATACTTTCATAAATCAGACTGGCCAGATATATTTTTCAATATAACATTTCATGCCTTTACATCTTTGTAAAGATGGTTCCCCAAGTCTGAAAAGTACTCTCCACTCATCTCTACCATGTAAAATTCCTGGCTTCCTGATCCTGAAAGGCTTGTAAGGCCTTTACTGATCTTCACAGTTGTTATCTGTATCTCTCTTAAAAGCTCCTTTATTACTTTGAGTATACTTTGCATCTACTCCTTGAAGGGAGAGATTCTTATTTTTGTCTTTCTAGCCTTAGCACCTAGAATAATGCCTTGCATATGAAAGGCATTCAGGCAATGTGTTTTATTGTATTTTGCTGTACACATGCAAAGATATATAGTGGATAAGGCTTTGGAGTCAGGAAGATCTGTATTCCAATTTTGCCTCAGTCATTTATTAGCTACATGACCTTAGGCAAACCATTTGTCTCATTTCTTATCAACTGTAAAATGAGAGGTTTGGGCTCACTGGTCTCCTAAGGTATTTTCCAGCTTTAAATCTAGGATCCTATACTCATTGATCTCTTATAGAAGTAAGCAGGCACAGATCAATAGCCAGTCCTAGTTCTGTGATGTGACATAATGTGCTGTGAAGCAGACCTTCAGAGTTTACATTGATTTACTGTTTTCCCCATAGTTAACCAATATAATGTATTGTACAAAATAATGTTTTCTCTAGTTTTGCAGGTCTCATAAAATAATTGAAAATAAATATTAAAAATTTCAAAGCTGCTGGTAAAATATTTCTTTTTTTTTTAAATTAGATTGCTGAAATGCAAGATGTTCTGTGTATGATAAAAGAATGAAGTAACAAACCAATTTGTTTATCAGTAATGGAGAAGCTTAAAGCTGGAAGGAGGTAACTTTAGGAAAAATGAAAGAGTAATTAATCTCTACAGGCTCCCTAATCTTTAAGTCCTATGAGTCTAAGTCAAGAAAGTGGTAAGGGAGGCAAGAGAATCCATTAGAAGTCGGGATATTTGTGTCCTAATACCAGCTAATAACTAACTGTGTGATTTTGAGAAAACCATGTCAAGTCTTGGGGCCCCAAGCATCCTTTTTCTGTAAAATATTAGCTACCATTTAGGTATTGCTTTGAGATTTGCAAATATTATCTCATTTTATCCTCACAGCAAATTCCATTTTACATAGGAGGAACCAGAAGCTGTGAAGTTAAATGAAATCAGTATCTGAATATTGGTGTGAATTCAGCTCTTCCTGATTCTAGAGTCTAGCACTTTATCAACTACACCACCTAGATGCCTAGGGGGAAATGGAAAGTTTAATGCCTTTCATTTCTCCCAGTGCCTGGAATGAGGTCTCCTTACTTCTGCTTTTTAGAATCTCTAGTTTCTGTTAGAGCTAAATTCAAATGCTTCTTCCTCCATGGAGCCTTTTTTTTAATCCCTTCACCTCTTAGAAACAGCTTCCCCTCCAAAAAAAAAAAATGACTAGTGTTAATTTTATTTTTTATTGTTTTATTGTTTTTTTACATGTATATAAGTTGTCTCTATTGTCTGAATGTAAACTCCCTGAGGAAAGGGACTGCTTCATTTGTGTCTGTATCCCAAGCACTTGCCCTAGTACCTGGAACATGGAGATCACCGAAATGATTTTTGATTATAAGAAGATCTTTATGTAACTTTGAACATTGACTTTTGTTGTCTCTTTTTCACTTGTGCACTCTTTTCTTCCAATTTAACTATATAATTTCATATTTATTAATCAATGATGTAGTGGAAATCCTTTTCACTTTTCAGAGGGTTTTATGCACAGTACACATTCTGTTGCCTTGGGAGAAAGGCATTTTGAGGAATCCAGTGTCAAGCACATCAGCCAAAAACAACCCAAAGACATTACCCTCAAACATCACTAAACCACATAGAGGGCTCAACCTTCTCCAAAAGAAAATAGATGAAATATGAAAACAATCTGGTCACTGCAGGGACTCACTTGTCGTTTAGGAGAATGTCAAATGCACCTAAAGCAACAAGAAACAAGAGGCTTGGTTGGGCTCTGAGCTGCCCTAAAGGATACTGACTTTTCCAAGCTCTGGTAACTTCTCCACTTGGTTAGAGATTACTGGCAAAGTCTGGTGGAATCAAACACAAAACAGAGGGGAGGCAAGAATGGGGACCAGGATTGATAAGGAAGCATTATGGAAACCAGTTGGGGGAAGGGTCAGGTATGCACCTTAGATCAGAGTTTGATGGTAAAGACATAGCCTGACAGAATTTGCCATGGCTATGAGGTAAAGACTGTTGAGAATGCATAGTATACAATGACTTCAAACTCCTTGTCACTCTCTTCCTGGAATACCCTTTTCATTATCTCTGTCAAAAACATCAATCCATTATTCCCTTCAAGGTCAGGATTAAACCTTCCAAAAAGCTTCTATGACTACTCCTAGTCCAGAAAGATAGCTCCTTGCTCTCAGGACTGGTATACACAGCATATAAGATCACTTCTTAATTTTTTCATCTTACTTTATTATTCCTCTCCAGATGTTTCCAGGGTACACATTTTGTCTCCACAGCTTGAGAAGTCACAGATCATCTCTTCTGCTTTGTTCATACCCCCTACCAGCATTCATGGATACACAGACAGTGTTCAGTAAGCACTGAATGAATGAATCAGGTTATATAATGGTCAGCTGGAAGCCAAAAGCAAGTGAATCTTGGGCAGAAAGCCCATGGCTGATCTGGATAGAAATAATGAGCATGAGTGAAATTGTATTATAACAAATGTCAACCTCCCCAACTTTTTTCTCTATGAAAAACATTCTCATATTGTTGCTGATAGTAAGCTTGTTTCAATTGTTGTCCTTTTTTCTTTTTAAATTAGATCTGTGGATTCACTTATGTACAGTATTGGTGAGGACTTTCCAATAGAGATTGTTCTCTCTGCAATTTATAGTCTTAGAGAGTCCCCAGGAGGAGTGAGAGGTTAAGTAACTTACCCGGTAATTCACTCAGCAAGTGCCTATCAGAGGGTGGAACTTGCAGGCAAATCTTGGCTCTGAGACCAACTCTTTCTCCACTATTCCACATCATCTCTCTGTTATGTCAGTCATAGGGATATTATTATGTAAGACACAAATATTACTATGTAAGAAAAATGTGGATATTTCCTAGAGCTTAATGAAATAGTATTTCCCATGAATTAAAATAAATTATTAATATTATTATTAATTCTAATTCACATTGGAACTGGAGTAATAAAATCTGGATATGAATCCTGAAGATGTGGGTTCAAATTCTGACTCTACAACTAGTTATGTATGTGACCTGTAGTAAATCATTTCATTACTTTAGGTCTTGATTTTCTTATCTACAAAATGAAGAAACTAGATGATGCTTAAATTCCCTTTTTATTCAAACAATTTGCTGTTCAATTGTTTTAAATTATTTCTAACTCTCCATGACCCCATTTGGGATTTTCTTCTAAAAATGCTTAAGTAGCTTGCCATTTCCTTCTCCAGCTTCTTTGACAAATGAGGAAACTGAGGCAAACAGGTGACTTGCCCAGAATCACACAGTATCTGGTCAGGTTTGAACTCATGAAGGTACATCTGCCCAATGCCAGGACCAACACTCTATCCATTATAGCACCTTGCTGCTCTTATCCTAGTTCTCTTTTTCATACAATAACAAGTCTTGGACATAAACAACTCCAAGATAAAAGTATAGATTATAAATTATTTCTTAACTTTGAATTCTCAAAATCTATTTTATCCAGGCTGGGCTCTAGGTGACTCAGGAACTGCTATGGAGCATGTTAATTTCATAACTTACATAATTATTCTTTTATATCATTTTCCCTTAAATGTCAGTGTTCCCAGAGTAATAGCACAGCTGCCATGTCATTGTAAATTAAGTAGCTTTTGCTGCAATCATAAAGAACAAGGTGCTTAGGACAATTTGTCAATGTCAGCAACTTCCTCCAGATATTCTTCTGAATCCTTAGAAATCCCTCCAAAAGAATAACATTTAGCAAAGCATACTTAGGAGCTTTCCCATTCCCTTACCCCTAACATTCCCTTTGACTGTTCAAGAAACTGCTAATAAAGCAGACTAAGAAAGGAGATACAAAACAATCCTGTCTAAAACCAAAATGCAATTTACCAATAATATAAAGTGAGTATTCTTGTTATAAAAATATATATCCCAGATTTCTATGAACAATATCTCTTTACTTCCAAGAGCTCTCATTCTCTGATAGTGCATTTACTATTGATGTCTGAGAAAGCTAGCTCTCCTTTGCCAAGATCGTATGACAAATAAATTTTATAGATGAAATGTCCTGGCCAGCACCACATAGAGGTGCCTAAGTACAGCTTACTAGAGTGTAACTGCCTTGAGTGAAGCAATTTTCCTAGCTTTTGTATTGATATCCACAATATCTGGTACATAGTAATTATTAGCTAATTATATTTTAATTCATTTACATATACTTTATATTCTAGCCCAAGTGGATTATTTTCTATTTTTCATAAACAATATTATACTTCATATTTCCATAACTTTATAGAGTTTGGTATGCTCATCAGAAATGGTTTTCCCCCTTATCTTGGAGCTTTGAAACCTCTAGCTCTCTTCAAGACACAGTTCAAATATCATGTACCAGAAGAGATTTTCTTAGTGTCCATTCCCCAAAATTATTGTGTATATCGAGCACATATGCATGCACACACATGCATATACATATTATATCCCCCAGCTTCTTGAAGGCAGGAACTATTTCATTTGTACCTCTGTATCTCTTATCTCTAGCAGAGTAATGGACATAGATAAGTCCTTTACAGAGTGGAATGGAATTGAAATTGGGGACTGAATACCCCACCCCTGGCCAGCATACCAAATCTTACAGCTACTGTGGGATGGGAACAGACCTAACAGCTCCAGGGCCAAAGTAAAAAGTGCTTGTGGTTAGGTTCCTGTTGAAAAGAGCTGCATAAAACTCCTGAAGCTTTGAACAGTGCGCTCTCCATCCTGGAAATAGAGCCCTACTTTAACGAAGAGTCAAAAGCCAAATAATAGGGTAGGAAAATGAGCAGACAGAAAGAAGTATTTCTGACATTGAAAGTTATTATGGTGACAAGGAAGATCAAAACACACAATCAGAAGATGATAATAAAGTCAAAGCTCCTGCATCCAAAACCTCCAAGAAAAATAAGAATTGGGCTCAGACCTTGGAAGAGGAATTTTGATAATAAAGTAAGGGCTCAGACCTTGGAAGAGGAATTTTGATAATAAAGTAAGAGAGATGGAGGAAAAATTAGGAAAAGAACTGAGAGTGGTAAAAAAAAAAGAGAGAGATGTAAAAATCTAATGATAAGAATGCCTTAAAAAGCAAAGTTGGCCAATTGGGAAAGGAGGTACAAGAACTCACTGAGGAAAATAATTCTTTAAAATTCCTTTAAAAATAGAATTGAGCAAATGAAAGCCAATGATTTTAAAAGAAATAAAGCAAAACCAAAATAATGAAAAAATAGAAAAAACTGAAATATCTCATTGGAAATGTGTGACATGGAAGATAGATCCAGGAGAGATAATTTTTAAAATATTTGTCTACTTGAAAGTCATGATCATAAGAAAAACCTGGACATCATCTTTCAAGAAATTATCAAGGAAAACTATCCTGATATTCTAGGACCACAGGGTAAAATAGAAATTGAAAGAATGCACTGAGCAGCTCCTGAAAGAAATTCCAAAAAGAAAGCTCGCAGGAATAATATATCCAAATTCCAGAACTTCCAGGTCAGGGAGAAAATATTGCAAACATTCAGAAAAAAAAACAATTCAAGTACAGTCAGGATGACATAAGATTTAGCAGCTACTACATTTAAGGACCAGAGGGCTTAGAATATGATATTCTGGAGAGCAATGAAGCTAGGATTACAACCAAGAATCACCTACCCAGCAAAATTGAATATAATCCTTCAGACAAAAAGTGGTCATTTAACAAAATAGAGGATTTTCAAACATCTGTAATGAAAAGACCATAGCTGAATGAAAAATTTGATTTTCAAATATAAGACTCTGGAGGAGAACAAGGAGATAATCAAGAAAGTGATATCATAAGAGACTTAATAATGTTTTTATGTGTACATTCCTACATGAGAAGATGATACTTATAACTCAGAATTTTTTCATTATTATTGCAGTTAGAAGGAATACACACACACACGCACACACACACACATATATATATATACATATGTATATATATATATATATATATATATATATGCAGAGAGACAGAGACAGAGATAGAGGGCACAGGTATGAGTTGAATATGATGGAATAATATCTATTTTAATGATGAAATTAAAATGTGAGAAAGGAATGTATTGGGAGAAAATGAAAGGGAGAAGTAACATGGTGCAAATTACCACCCACAAAAAAAGGCAGTGGAGAACAAGAGGGGGAGGAAAGGAGGAGAAAGTAAAGTTTACTTTCATGAGAATTGGCTCAAAGAGGAAATAATATAAAGACTCAATAGGAGTATAGAAATCTATCTTATCCTGCAGGAAAAGAGGAGATGAATAGAATATAGGAAGAGGGGAGGGTGATAAAAGAGAGGTCATATTGGGGGAGAGAGTAGTCAGTAGCAAAATGCTTTTGAGAAGGAATAAGTTGAAAGGAGAGAGAATTTAATGGGGAAAATAGTTAGCCAGAGTAATTATAAAATGAATTTTGAAGCAAGTTTTTCTTACAAGCCCTCATTTCTCAAACATAGAGAGAACTGAGTCAAATTTGTAAAAAAAAAAAAATTAGAGCCATGCCCCATTGATAAATAATAGAAAGATATGATCTGTGCCCAAAGACTATAAATTCATGCATATCATTTGACCTAAACAACATCATTTCTCAGTATTAATACTAAAAGAGATTTGGGGGGAAAAGAAAAATAACAATATGTATAAAAAAGATATTCCTCTCAGAGCAAAAAAAAATATGCAAATTGTGAGGATGCCCATTAATTGGGGAATGGCTCAATAAACTGGTCTGTGTTTATAATAGAATATTATTGTTCTATGGGAAATGATAAGCAGGATGCTCTCAGGAAAAAAAAAACCCTGAAAAGTCCCCCATGAACTCAAGCAAAGGAAATATATGGTATACAAAGTAAAAGCAATGTTCTGGGAAGACCAGCTATGAATGACTTTGCTATTTTTAGTAGTACAATCAGCCACAAAAACTCTGAAAAATGATGAAAAATCCTATTCATACCCAGAGAAGGAACTGAGTGTGTCCAAATACAGACTGAAACATTCTCTCTTTTTCTCTCTATCTTTCTCTCTTTTTTAAACTTAATTTTTCTTAAGAATTTTTATTTTCATTAAAGTGGGAGATCTATATTTTCTTTCACAACTTGACTTTCATGGAAATGTTTTGCATAACTTCACAAGTGGTTTCTTAATTCTGGGTAAGGATAAGGGCAAGAATCTAGAATTCAAACATTTTTAAAACAAATGCAAAAAAATTGTTTTGAATGTTATGGGGGAAATATTAAATATTTTTTTAAAAAAGAAATTTCAATAGCTCCCCATTGCTTATAAAATATAATACAAATTCCTCTAGCATTTTAACCCTTTCATCATATGTGCCCAGCCTATCTTTCCAGGATAAAGGAGGGAAAAATATATCTTATGTGAGAGACATTTAAAAAGGAAGCCAAAGAAGATGCCTGGAAAGAAGTGAATAAAGAATGTCTGGGGCTTTCCTGAAATTGTTATAGGTAAGGTACTCACTAATCAAGAAATCTGAGCCCCAGACCCAAAGTGTCCTCAGACATTTTATTCTATTGTGGGTTATGCCAGAGAACAAAGAGTACATATATAAGGTATAGAATATAAGCTCACTGACTTACTTAGATTCCTTCAAGACTGAGGTTAAGTACCACCTACGATGAGAAACTTTTTGTTAGTATATACTCCCCAACTGGCCCAAGAATTGTATGCTACTTACAAATAAATCCTTACTGATTTAACAAATTCCTTCACCAGATATACCAGCCCTACCTGGCCCTTCTCAAGACCATCCATAAAAAGGTCTTTTGGGGGAGTTTTTAAAATGCATTTTATTGACAACTTAACAATGTGAAATCTATGCAAAATTTGATAGGGAACAGTAAAAGAACATAAGAAAATGGATTAGATGACATTACTAATAACATTTGATTTTAAGAGCTCTAGATGTCAAGATTGCTAATGAATTCATAATCCAAGCACTTCTGAGGAAATTAAAAAATAATGAAGACAGTAAGTAGCCATGCCATGGAATTTTTTTTAAGATCATGCCAATTTGGACACATAAAACAGATTAATTAAGGGCAGGTCAAAGATTAGAAGTTGAATAGAGAGTTCAGAGGATAACAACAATGCAAAAATTATATTGGAGGTCCTAGTTTAGGGTAATAATTATAATATCTGCTATCATAAGCAGGTATAAAGACACAAAAGAATTTAATCGTAAGGAACAACTTTTTAAAAAAAATGTGTTTTCAAGTACTTTTTCTTTTCTTTTTTTTTTTTACTTTTTTTAACTTAACATTGATGTGTTAGCAGTCATAGACCCTCCTAACTATGTAGGGGGCATTGGGCAAATCTACTTTTCCAGGTACCTTTAGACACTCTCCCCAGAGTCTGGTATAAAAACCATTATATTCAAAATACAAATGAGTTGCAGCTGTTCATTAATTAAATCAGACCAGGTGGCACTTCTACTTGATAATACTTTGTTAAGAAATAGTTAGCAATGACCTTGCAGCCACAAGACAAGTTTAAGCTCCAATTAATTATTATGCCACCAAAGAAATATCTTTCAGTTTCTTGAATCTTTGTCTCCTCATCTGCAAAATGGAAATGATAATTCTTATCCAGCCTAATTCACAAGGTTGTGAGGAAGATAACAATTTAGAGCAGATTCTTCCCAATGGGGCTTTTCATCAGCAAAAGCTGGATGATTCTTTGTTGGGTAGGATGTCTTAAGGTTCTTTTTCAGGCGTATATTGAACTAGGTGCTCCCTAAAATCCTTTTTTATTTTTAAAAAAATTCTGTGATTCTGTGTTAACTCATAGTATGTCTGTGTTAACTGTTATAAATTATGAGCTCCTGGAAGATAGGGCCTGTTGCATTTTCATCCTTGTTTTTCTAACTGGATTGTGCCTAGAGGCAAGAAGATTCTTTTTGAGTTCAAATCTGGCTACTTACCACCTGTATAACAGTTTTTCATCAGTTTTGTCATCTGTTAAATGAGTTGGAGAGGGAAATGGCATACCATTCTTGTATTTTTGTCAAGAAAATCCCAAATGGGGTTACAAAGTCAAACAAGACTAAAATGATTGAACAATTCCTGACACAGCACAATGTTTTTAACAGGATGCTATAAATATGAATTAAATAAATATATGTTGAATTGAATTAAGTGAGATTATATATATATAAGGCACTTAAGATGCTAAATGTGAACTATTACCAATGTTAGAAATAAGAAAACAAACTAAACAAAAAAAGTGGAAGTTTAGTGGAAGGAAAAGAATACTAAGCCCACTCTTAGCAGCTATAAAACCTTGAAGAAGTCATTAACTTCCCTGAGCTTAATTGTCCTTCATTTTCCACTACTCCCAGGCCCTCCCTTGCAGCAGACCAGAGAATGCCAAGGTAGCTAGTGATCCAAATGCTGATCAGTGAATTAGAGGAAAAGTTCTAAACTCAGGGTCCAAGAGATTGTATTTCCCCTTTTCCATAGTGTCTCTCTCATAACCTCAGCATAGCTATGTTTTCCCTTTTAATGAGTCTGTTCATTTTATTATTGCTCTACCATAATCTTGGGAGATCTGAATGAAACCAGATGCCTCATAAAGTATAGTGATGTGAATTCAAGCTTGAGTGTGTTGGCTACCAAGTCCTAGAAACCATTTTGAAGAATGATAGGATCATAGATGTTGACCTGGAAATGATCTCTGAGGCCATGTTGTTCAACTACCCCCACTTATAGAGATAGGTGACATAAGTGAGGTCTTGAAGACCTGAGTACAAACCCAGCCTCAAACACTTACTGGTAGTATTATACTACTGAACAAGTCACTTAATCTCTGTCAGTCTTAATTTCCTTCTCAGTAAAATAATAACACCTACTTTCCAGGGTTGAATGAGATAACATACTATAAAGCATTTTTGCTAGTTATCATCACCATCATCTTTACTGTGGAAAGTGTTGTCCAGACAACTGGAACTGGAATTGGAAACTGAGTAGATGCTCATCCATTGGAGATTAGCTGAATAAATTATGATATATGAATATTATGGAATATTGTTGTTTTATAAGAAATGATCAGCAGAATGATTTCAGAGAGGCCTGGAGAGATTTACATGAACTGATGTTAAGTGAAGTGAGTAAAACCAAAAGATCATTGTACACGGTAACAGCAAGATTATACAATGATCAATTCTGGTGGACGTGGCTCTTTTCAAGAATGAGGTGATTCAGGACAGTTCCAATGGTCTTGTGATGGAGAGAGCCATCTGTACCCAAAGAGTACTATGGGGACTGAGTATGGATCACAATATAGTATTTTCACCTTTAAAAAAAGGTGTTGTACAGAGAAGTGAAATGATTTCCTCAAATCAAACAGGTGGTGAACATTAAAGGTGAGATTTGGACCTAGATCTTGTGACTCCATGGTCATTTCTTATTCCACTGTACCAAACAGAACTCAGTTGTTCCACTGATACCTGAAATTGGACAAATTATCTTTCTAAACCTGTCAACTTAATTTCAAAACTTGTTCTATTTATCTTAAAGGTACTTCCATCCTCTTTATCATTAAAGTTCCAAACTGAGAATCAGATTTTATTTCTTCCTATTCTTTACACAGTGAATTTAATAATTTGTTAAGACCTGCCTACTCTACCTGCAAAATCTTTCTTCTTCCCTCTATCACACTAGTCACTACTCTAGGCCAAGTTTTTTTTTAAACCATGGGTCACTGTAACTGAATATGAGAGTTGCAAAACTATGATTTATTATCAGTAAATATTTTATGTATATGCTTATTTTATATACTGATATACCCAGAGAGATATAAAACTTTCTCAGGCAAAAAGGGTTTATGAGTGGAAAATTTTAAGAAGCCTTGCCCTGGGCCACAACCTTTGATATTACCTTCATATTACTGATGCTGAGTGAAATGAGCAGAACCAGGAGAACATTATACACAGCAACAAGACTATACGATGATCAATTTTGATGGACATGGTTCTCTTCAACAATGATGTGATTCAAACCAGTTCCTATTGTTCAGTGATGAAGATAGTCATGTACATCCAGAGAGAGGCCTGTGGGAACTGAGTACAGACCACAACACAGCATTTTAACGCTTTCTGTGAATATCTCCATGCATTTTGTTTTCCCTCTTAGGTTGTTTTTTCTTCTTCTCTTTCTAGATCTGATGTTTCTTATGCAGTGAGATAACTGTATAGATATGTATACATGTATTGTATTTGTCATATAATTTATCCTATTTAGCATGTATTAGATTACCTGTCATCTAGGGGTGGGGGTGGGGGGAAGGAGGGGAAAAGCTTGGGAAAAAAAGTTTTTGCAAAGGTCAATGTAGAAAAATCACTCATATGTTTTGTAAATAAAAAGCTTTATTAAAAAAAAGTAAAAAAAAAAAGATATTACCTTCATATTGTTATAATATCCTCAGGTCTCTTCCCAAGCTCTAATCTCTAACTGACAGCCAATTATTCTGTCCTATACATTGAAACCACCATAATCTTTATTTAAAAACTATTTTATGAAAAACAAAGCAATATATAAATGTCTACTTTCATTCCTATAATTCCTCCAGTTAGGTCTTCTTTCACTACCTTGTTGTAACATAGAAGTAACTCTAGATTTTCAATTAATAAACATTTGTTAAATATTTATTATCGGGGGCTATGGAGCCAAGATGGCAGAGTGCAGATACAACTCTCTGTGACCTCCTTTGATCTTCTCTCAAACAAACAGCAGATTAAGCCTCTGAACTGGTTCTGGAGTTAAAGCTCCTCCAATACTTGGAGTACAACACATTTCCAGCAAACATTACCTTGAAAGAACTCCAGACCAGGTCTGTTTCAGATGGGCCGGGGGTCAAGCTGTTTGCTACACTCAGCCAGCAACATGCAGCCAAGGCAGGAGATCAGGGCTGGGACGGAGCATGGAGGATTCTAAGCACCCAAGAAGTCCCTGGGAGACGCTTGGGCCACTTTACTCAAGTTGCAGGCAGGTGCTTTGGCAGATCTGCCTTTGGTAAAAGGTGATTTGAGAACAACTGAGAATGCAGGACCTAACCCTACCAGCCCCGAACCAGAAGTCAACCAGCCAAACTGCCCCAGGGCAAAGCAGCTGCCACTCTTCTGCTTTAAACAGACCTCAAGCTCTTAAAAATAAGTAAGAAACAGAAAAAAAAACTCTCACCATAGACAGCTTTTATGGAGAGAAAGAAAGGCAGACCCCAGATCCTGAAGTTCCTAAATGTAAAGCAACTTTAGAGGAAGCCACAAAGGGAGACGTAAGCTGGTCCCCATTTCACAAGGCTCACCTGAGAGACTGCATAAAGAATCTCAAAAAAGAGTTAGAAGAAAAATGGGGAAATTAATTGAGATCAGTGCAAGAAGAATATAATGCCCTGCAAAAGAGATGTGAAAAAGACACCAATTCACTGAAAAACAAAATTGGTGAAATGGAAAAAGACACAAACTCACTGAAAAACAAAATTGGTGAAATGGAAAAAGACACCAACTCACTGAAAAATAAAAATGGTGAAATGGAAAAAGACAGCAATAACAATTCACTGAAAAACAAAATTGCTAAAATAGAAAAAGACTGCAATGAACAAAAAAAATTCAATTGGCTAGTTACAAAAGGAGCTAAAAAGGGTAACTGAAGAAAACAATACTTTAAAAATTAGAATTGAACAAATGGAAGTGAGTGACTCAATAAGACTCCAAGAATCAGTCAAACAAAAACAAAAAAAAATGAAAAAATAGAAGAAAATATGAAATATTTCCTAGGAAAAACAACTGACTTTGAAAACAGATCTAGGAGAGATAATCTAAGAATTACTGGACTCCCTGAAAGCCATGATGAGAAAAAGAACCTAGATCCTATCTTCCAGGAAATCATGAAAGAAAACTGCCCTGATATTTTAGAATCAGAAGGCAAAATCACCATCTAAAGAATTCACCGATCACCTCCTGAAAGATCACTTCCCAAATTAAAACTCCAAGGTATATCATGGCTAAATTGCACCAAGGAAAAGATATTGCAAGCAGCCAGAAGAAACAATTCAAATACCGAGAAACTGTAATTAGAATCACACAAGATCTGTCAGCTTCCAAATTAAAGAATCCAAGGGCCTGGAATCAGATATTCTGAAGGCAAAGGAACTTGGATTATAGCCAAGAATAACCTATCCAGCTAGAATGAGCATTACCTTCCAGGGAAGAAGATGGTCATTCAATGATATAGGAGAATTTCACCTATTTCTACTGAAAAGACCAGATCTGAACAAAAAATCTGACCTCCAATCACAGAACTCAAGAGAAGCATAAAAAGGTAAAAAGGAAAGAACTCTTGAGAATTATATTTTTACTATGCATATACTCAAAGAATGGGGGTATACACTACACACCTGTCAGATTGGCTAAAATGACAGGAAAAGATAACAATAAATGTTGGAGGGGATGTGGGAAAACTGGGACACTAATACATTGTTGGTGGAACTGTGAACGGATCCAACCATTCTGGAGAGCAATTTGGAGCTATGCTCAAAAAGTTGTCAAACTGTGCATACCCTTTGACCCAGCAGTGTTTCTACTCGGCCTATATCCCAAAGAGATCTTAGAGGAGGGAA